>JAIUZE010070606.1:0-49710 GCA_022085475.1 Heliosperma pusillum | reverse complement strand
GACTTAAAAGTCAAGAAAAGTCAAAGATGACTTAAAAGTCAAGAAAAGTTTATGACGACTTAAAAGTCAAGAAAAATCAATGACGACTTTAAAAAGTCAAGAAAAGTCAAAGACGACTTAAAAGTCAAGAAAAGTCAAAGATGACTAAAACGGGATTTTCATGAAATCTCTCAGAAATTCCAAATACGAACTCGGAATTTCAAAATACGACTCGAAACAATAAATTAAGTTTTAAAAACTTAAGTCTGCTGAAAAGTGTTAGTAAATATTTTTACTAGAAAATTTGGGTACTTTTCGGGTTGTTACAGATACTATACATATTTTTCATGTTCGTAATGTAATTTAATTCTTTCATATATACATATATCACATGTCATACATACTTCATATATATAATATATCGTATGATAAGTGAATATTTGTATGATTTTAATCCCTATTTTAGCTCGGTTTTGTATGTCATTTGTGCTTTGTTAAGCCATTTTATGAGCTAATGTCGTCTTCTAGGCGAATTCCATGTTTAAACTTGTTTTGTAGGGAAAGTGACGTTTCTACGCCCTTTTTCTATATTTCCGAGCATTTGCCTAGAACCCGACGATTTGTGAAGCAAGCTTGACCAAGCCAAAGGCACTCCAAGAAGGTTCACTAATCAAAAAGGAAGAAGAAGTAAAGACGATTTCACGGTTGTCAAAAGATCGATCAATTAGGTGAAGAAATCAACATTTTACCTCAAACCCTATCATCAAACCTGACTCAAAAGGTCCAGGGGGATAATGAAAGTCAAGTCAAATGCCAAGGGAGGTGAAACGAAAGTCAAAGTGCAGCGTAATTAGGGGGTCTATGCATTTTTGTGGAGGACCCATGGAACGGCCCATAGTCCAAAGGACAACCAAGGGGCTGCCCCAAAGTGGCAGCAACAAAAGGGGCACTTATGGGGTTTATTTGTGTCCTAAGCCTATGAAAAACATGACAGATATGGTTGTGAACCAAGGGCCACAAGACTGGCTCATGGCTCGACCCACAACCTACTCGAACCAAGGAGTTAAACCACACAAGTCCACCTCCCTAACTCAAGCTCGGTATGATTAAGACCCAAACTACAGACAAGCACAAGTTTGGACCTCAACCTGGACAGCAAGTTTAGCTTAGCTCACAGCCTAGCACAAAACCAAACTAACCTTACTAACAGACGTAGGTCGATCACCCACAGCCTAGCACATGGCGACCACCAGGCCTGGCCGATTAGGAGAGCTTAACCACAGCCTAGCACAGGTTAACCTCCCTTAATCGAACAACCAAGAAAGGCATGGCCACTATTGGTTGTGACGAGGTGCTCCTTGAGCTAACCCTCAAGTTTGTGTTTGACACAACTCTTTTTAATTGATTATCAAAAACTGAATGTTACATTGGGTGGTGAGTTCCTTATATAGGGGCTCACATTACATCCTATCCATCCATCTAATGGCTACAATTGAAAGGAGCAAGAGGACAATAGGATAAAGCATTACAAACAAAAGGACATAATAAAAACTAGTCTAAACAGTCCAAGGGACTGTTGAAACCGGACCAACATATGCTGCCCATGGCAGGGGCCCTCGTCCTTGTCATGACTAGCCATGTCCTTGTCATGACTAGCCATGTCTTTGTCTTTGGACTTGTCTTGGCTTGGACAAAATGTGGCTGGCATGTGATGGGCATGTCCTTGTCTTGACCGAGACAAGTGGGGCTGCTATGCCCTTGTCTTGACCGAGACAAATGGACAACCATGTCCTTGTCATGATGCTGCTCGTCTTGGTCCTCCTAGGGCTGTCATGGCCTTGTCATGGCCGTGTCTTGGCTTGCCAAGATGCTGCCATGTCCTTGTCATGGGGCCGTGTCCTTGTCTTGCCATGTCCTTGTCATTGTCATGGATTGTGGGGCTGAGACAAGGGACTGCCATGTCCCTTGTCTTGGCTGCCAATTCTTGCCCTTGTCCTTCCTTTTGGCTTGGCATCTTCATGAGACACAAGAGGGACCATGTGATGTTGCTTGTCCTTGGAATCTTTGGATTTGTGATCACCTTTAGGCCTTGTAAAGACTCAATTAACTAGCCACCCATTTTCAGCCATGGTACTTGTTTGAGCAAAAGATGAGCCTCTTCGAAAAAGGATACTACCCCCCCCCCCTTTTTACTACACAAAGCACCAAGAACACTATATACCCGATCGGGTATGTGGTGAACCCGATCGGGTATGCATGATTCTATGCATCTTCTCTTCATCTCCCTCTCTTTAATGCAAGGCTTAATGGCTTGTTTAATGGGCATGAATCCGGACGCATTTAGGCAGCCTCTCAACCCTATAAATAGCCTATGCATCACACACAACTAAGATGTACAAACACTTCTCTACACTTTCTTTAGTTTAGTTTTTTCTTTCTTTCTCCATTTTGTAGTTTTAGTTTTAGATCTAGTTTTCTCTAGTCTAGTTTAGTTCTAAGTTTCCTTCAATTGTAATTGTTCTACTTGTAATTGGAATTCTAGTTTCCGGGTTTGCATTTTCCTATTCAAGTTCCTATTCCATTTCAATCTTTGCTCATCCTTTCCGGTAATCCTTATTCTTGTTTTTACATTATATTTTCATTTTCTTTTAGTATTTCCTTTATCATGTTTACCATTCTTAGTTTTATAATCTTAGTTTCCCTTTCATTGTTAATCATGCATAAGTAATCTTTGTTCTAGGGGAAGGGTTAACATGTCTAATTAATTTATAAGTATAAATTGATTCCGGGTAGAATTGTTTTAGTTGTCTCTATTTCTTGTTTGATTCTCATGATAAACTTTGATTTAAGGCCTTAATCAATTGTTTATACTTGTCAATTTCCGTCTCAAGGGCGAGAGTCGAGATGAAAATTAAAGGACTGGCAAGAATAGTTTAATGACCTAGCAAGGCTGAAAAGAGGTTAGGACCCGTTAAAAAGTCGGTATGAATCCGAAAGGAATATACCATTTAAAGACTTGGACAACTATGATTTTTCTAAACCCGTTATCAACTTTGCTTTTAAATTGATTAGCATGTGAAGCCCGATCCCTAGATCCTTTTCTTTATTGTATTGTTATCATTTTTGTTATAGCATTTATTAATTAGTGACAAACATTTGCCAATCGTACAAGATAGAGTTCTAACCATAACTATTCACAAGTATCTCCCGTCTCCCCGAGATCGACCCCTTATTTCCCTAATTACATTAATTTGATGTTAGCCTAGTTTCGGTTATTTATCTTTGATTAGGGTGTGCGACAACCCTGTCATCGTACAAGCATAATATACTTCTCATGCTTAAATCACATTCATTCAGTTCATATGCATCCTATACATGCTTCACATCACTATACGTAATTCATATACGCATTATTGCCAATTATAAACACATTTTTCATGTTTATAATCACAACCATTCAATTCATATTCTCCTTATACATACCACATACTCTCATTTAACGCATACCTATAACATGATCATTAACAATAACATATTTTCAAGTCAAAAATCAACAACGTTTAACCCATTACTGAACTGAAATCTCTACAAAAATAGAGCTTTTCGGAGGCTATTTAAGCTTGGAAGAACACTCCCTCACAATGGCACTTAAAGACTCAAAGAACACGCTCAAAACCTGTACAAGGCCAGGTGGAACAGAGCAGGAACCTGCACTAGGCCAGGCAGAACAGATAGAACCTTGTGTCTTAGCACACAAGCACCAACACAAGGGTTGTGTTTAAGGCTCAAGCACACAAGCAATAAACCTTAGACACCATGTATTTAACTCACACACAAGTAAGTTAAAGACACAAACAAGACTCAAGCCTCTGCTAAGAGTTTTGTGTTTGAACAAAGTTCAGTTTTTCAATTCATCATAATCTGATTTCTTTAGGTTACAAAGCAAGGCTTATATAGGCCAAGAGATACACATCTAAGGGTCTCAAATGCATCATCTAATATACAAGAAGTCGTGGCCTTGGCCTTACACAAATCAGAATACTAACTAGGATATAAAAGCATAAAGTAATAAAGCATAAAGCATAAAGCAGAAAATAAAAAACAGGCTGCTCCTCTTTATCTTGTTGTGCAAGGTCAATTAAGATGTGTAAGACCTTGGAGCTTGGGCTTAGAAGCTACCATCTTCAAGTACAAAGGGTTAGGATGCCTTTTAAGTCGTGCCCTTGTCTTCGCTAGCCAAATATAGCACCCAAAACAGCCTTGGTACAAGACAATGCTGAAATGTCCCTATCTGGACCCATTTGTTTGTACTTAGCTACACCTGCTCTTTTATTGTGAATTATCAAAAACTCTCCTAGACTTTTGTCTTCATAAGACTTTAAAATAAGGGTATTAGGCCTTGGAATCACTGAATTCAGGTTAGGAGTTGCCTTTAGACATTGTTCTTTGATGTTCCACCTGAACCGAGCCAGATAGAACTTGGACTCATCTGATTGTATTTTGTAACACTCATAACTCTCTGCTCAGGATGAATTTGAATCTCCATGATATCTCATTTGAAAGCTATGGATGTTAGCTTTCTCCTAAAATACGAATCACCCCTAAACATTTAGTAGATCTTTAGTTATTCAACTTGGAGTACTGAATGGTCTTTCTCAGATGCCCAGCAAACATACCCTAGCCAGAACCGTTTTTCACATGCCTTAACTTTCTCTTTAGAATGATGTAGGAGTACCCCAAGGTGCCAATTTAAAGCTAAATGAGTTAGATTCTTCCTCCATTTTGAATCACGCCAAGGTCATTGCAATGTAAATACTCAGAAAAGTAAAGATTTCAGTAGGTTTTAATGCTTGTAAGACACACACACAAAGGAAGATACAAAGGACTTGAATTGGACTCGGGTTTGTGTTGTAAGTTTCTGAATTTGTAAGAAAATGAAGTAAGAACAAGATAGTACTCTTCCAAAGCACAAAGACAATGGATAGAGGTTGTGATGAATGATTCCAGCAACACAGCAAAGAGTCATTCAACACTCTTCTAGCACTAAGCAAAGAAGGGACTCAAGCACACAACCATGAGTTTAGAAATTGGAAACAAAGGTTTCAATTTTTTATTCATTCATCAAATCTGCCTTCTTACAATGAAAATGAAGCCTTTATATAGGCAAGATAAGAACCATCTAATGGTTGAGAAATAACTAGTACAATGCAAGTGTAGATGAAATAAAAACTGAAAAGTAAAACATGAAAAGCAAGTAAATATTTCATTGGTTGCTTTTCCCCTTTGTCTTCAAGTGTAGATAGTTGGTGAGTGTCCTTTGGCAGCTCAAAAGCTCTGAAATGAGGCTTGGAATTCAGTCTTTGTCGAGGCTTGGGGTTGGTGCAGCTGTAAGAGCAAGTAAATTGAGCAACAGTCCAAAAGAAGGACCACTAGAGGTCACTGTCAATGATCAGAAATTATTTGTTGCATTTATCAGGCCAAAGTCTTCTTATTTTGGAACCAAGCTTGTCATTCCTCCTTCCCATGACTTAGTACTTGTTTTAGGATCAATAGCCATATGTGGACGTGCCATTTAAGCCAAGTAAAATGGATAGGAAGGCCCTTGATGCACACAAATGCAAAGCAGACAATTGCACAACATTCTGGATTCTGGCCTGACTTGCAGCTTGAATATCTCATGACTTAGGATGAATTAGGATGACCATGATAGCTCATATTAAATCTAGAGATGTTAGCTTTCATGTAAAAAAAGAATCAACCCCAAATGATGTCTTGAATTCGAGATACCGAGGTTTGAGTACAAGCAGGTCACTTGCAGTTTGTTCAGCAGCATTTCCGAATACAGGGGCATCTTGCAGATACTCTCATTTTCTGCACAGATAGAATTAGGAGACCCATGAGTAGCCAAATTGAAGCTATATGAGTTAGCTTTCTTCTGAATTTGTAATCCTCCAAAAATAGTTTCTGGAACTTTAGTTATAAGTCTTTGAGTAAGTACTGGTCAAAAGTGAATCCTCATCAGACTTCCTGTGCAGCAGCATGAACTTTGAAAAATCATATCTCCCAGCTCAGATGGAACAAAAACTCTCATGATGATTCAAATGAAAGCTAATGAAGTTAGCTTTCATAACCAAAAGGAATCAACCAAAACTATCCAGCCAATGTTGAGTTATTTAGCTTTGAGTGTCGACAGGTCATTTCTGAAAAGCTGAGGAGCATCCATGCATGACAATCTTTGAAGCCCTCGTGTGAACAATCTACTCGATTAATGTTGTTGATTCCAACTCCATATGAAAGAGGACTCTTTCAAGAACCCAACCATATAAAGAACTCAAATTTTCACCATGTAAAACTCCAGATATGAGCTGTTGAATTTGACCCAGTTCTGAAAGTATTGAGACTGTTCTGAATTGTTTATCATGCCTTGTTTTTTTAACTCATTTTGCTTCACTTGGTATTGTATTTCATATGTGATCAATGGTAAATGTGATGGTCCCTATGTTGGAGCAAAAATTGAGTGACCCATGCCTTAACTCCTGTTGCAAACACCCTTTTGTTGAAAAAAAATTTGTCCTCAAATTTTGTAGTGAAAACAAAATTTTCAGATTCCCCTTCATACATGCACTAAGCTCTCCAATAATCTTAGCCTCACTTGTTCTCCTCCGGGATCAAATAATAAAACAAAGTGCCTAGGCACTAGAAGGATACATAGTTCAGGCTTGAGAGATCCTTGTGTGCACTCCATACTCTCATCACCAAGCACAAGCAACTCATATGGCTGAATTTCTCCTCTTGCTTTGTTCTTACTAGAATTCCAACACATCTCTTCTTTAAAGGAGCTTAAGGAATCATCCATCTTAAGGCTTAGAGGTTGCTGCTATTTCTTGTTTATGGACAGCTCTAAGGGACTTAAGTAAATGCTTGGACGAACACTAATTTCAGCCTTTTGCCTTTTCTCTTCAACAAGGACTTGTGTAGATTGTGTGTGGGCTGATTCCTCTTCCTTTGGGGGTGTAAGGATATCACATACACTTACAACAAAATCTGTTAGAATTTCAGGTTTAACACACACATTGTCCTCCACCATAGCATCAATACAAGGCTTCTTAAGAACTTTATCTTCACCATTTACATCCAAAACAGCCTGCACACATGCTAAACTGTTTTTGAATACCAAGTCCTTATCCACCCTACTGTTAAATATCCTCCTCTCAATAGTAGGCTCATAGGTTGAGTTAAATAGGGTCTTAGTTTCAAAACATGGACTCTCAAAGACAGCTTTACATGAGCTATTCATTTCAACACATGTACTCACGACCTTTGGTTCAAGGCACCTAGACTTAGGAGAAGAAACATCCAAGAATGGAACAACAACCATCTCGCCTAAATCCTTCTCTTTCACTACTGTTTCTATGGCCTCTAAACTGTCCCCTTTAGCTAAGACCTCATGATTTGTAGGCCTTACTAAGCTCTTCTCAACATATAAAGCTAACTCAAGCAAATCATCATATGGATACAACACTTCTAAATCAATTCTCTTTGCAATTTCAGATTTCAAGCCATGGTAAAATCTAATTCCCTTTTGCACAACCTCAACATTCATATCAGAAACAAAGTGTAGTTCCTCAAACAACTTAGCATATTCAAGGACACTCAATGAACTTTGTTTAAGGGCTTTTAGTTCAGTCCACAAATCCTCCATGGTAGAACAAGGTAGATACTCTTGTTTCATGTTCCTTTTAAGTTTAAGCCAAGAACTAATCATACCCTTCCCTGCCCTTATCCTTGAAAGATTGAGAGTATTATACCATAACAAAGCACTATCCTTTAAACAACACACAACAAGTTCAAGCTTCCTTTTTTCAGCATAACACTTGTGCTCAAAGTAGCATTCAACATCATACAACCAAGACACGAATGCTCTACTGTTTTCACCATTAAAGGAAGGAAGTAATGAAGTGATACCTTTGTCTTTAAGGGCAGGAGGAGACCTAGCACAAGCATGGAATAAGTTAAGGTCTCCTTGGCACAAATATGGTGCTGTTGTTTTCCCTTGAACTACAAAAGAACCTGCTGCACACTTTGCATAAACATCGTCTTCTTGTTCTCCTGTTAAGGTTTGTAACTTCTTCAAAGCTTCTTTAAGGGACTTGGAAATGGATTCAATTTTGTGAGGCTTCATCTCAAGACTTGAACATAAGAAATATCTTCAAGTGCAACTGATTTTCTCATAGAAAAATCAGACCTCATAAAGACAGAGAAAACAGATTGTAGGCTTTGACAAAGCAACACCAACACTAACACAAGATGAAACTTGTGTTAATACTAGCTCTGATAACCAATTGCAATGTAAATACACAGAAAAGTATAGATTTCAGTAGGTTTTAATGCTTGTAAGACACACACACAAAGGAAGACACAAAGGACTTGAATTGGACTCGGGTTTGTGTTGTAAGTTTCTGAATTTGTAAGAAAATGAAGTAAGAACAAGATAATACTCTTCCAAAGCACAAAGCCAATGGATAGAGGTTGTGATGAATGATTCCAGCAACTCAGCAAAGAGTCATTCAACACTCTTCTAGCACTAAGCAAAGAAGGGACTCAAGCACACAGCCATGAGTTTAGAAATTGGAAACAAAGGTTTCAATTTTTCATTCATTCATCAAATCTGCCTTCTTACAATGAAAATGTAGCCTTTATATAGACAAGATAAGAACCATCTAATGGTTGAGAAATAACTAGTACAATGCAAGTGTAGATAAAATAAAAACTGAAAAGTAAAACATGAAAAGCAAGTAAATATTTCATTGGTTGCTTTTCCCCTTTGTCTTCAAGTGTAGATAGTTGGTGAGTGTCCTTTGGCAGCTCAAAAGCTCTGAAATGAGGCTTGGAATTCAGTCTTTGTCGAGGCTTGGGGTTGGTGCAGCTGTAAGAGCAAGTAAATTGAGCAACAGTCCAAAAGAAGGACCACTACAGGTCACTGTCAATGTTCAGAAATTGTTTGTTGCATTTATCAGGCCAAAGTCTTCTTATTTTGGAACCAAGCTTGTCATTCCTCCTTCCCATGACTTAGTACTTGTTTTAGGATCAATAGCCATATGTGGACGTGCCATTTAAGCCAAGTAAAATGGATAGGAAGGCCCTTGATGCACACAAATGCAAAGCAGACAATTGCACAACATTCTGGATTCTGGCCTGACTTGCAGCTTGAATTTCTCATGACTTAGGATGAATTAGGATGACCATGATAGCTAATATTAAATCTAGAGATGTTAGCTTTTATGTCAAAAAAGAATCAACCCCAAATGATGTCTTGAATTCGGGATACCGAGGTTTGAGTACAAGCAGGTCACTTGCAGTTTGTTCAGCAGCATTCCAGAATACAGGGGCATCTTGCAGATACTCTCATTTTCTGCACAGATAGAACTAGGAGACCCATGAGTAGCCAAATTGAAGCTATATGAGTTAGCGTTCTTCTGCATTTGGAATCATCCAAAAATAGTTTCTGGAACTTCAGTTATAAGTCTTTGAGTAAGTACAGGTCAGAAGTGAATCCTCATCAGACTTCCTGTGCAGCAGCATGAACTTTGAAAACTCATATCTCCCAGCTCAGATGGAATAAAAATTCTCATGATGATTCAAATGAAAGCTAATGCAGTTAGCTTTCATAACCAAAAAGAATCAACTAAAAATATCCAGCCAATGTTGAGTTATTCAGCCTTGAGTGTCGACAGGTCATTTCTGAAAAGCTGAGGATCATCCATGCATGACAGTCTTTGAAGCCCTCGTGTGAACAATCTACTCGATGAATGTTGTTGATTCCAACTCCATAGGAAAGAGGACTCTTTCAAGAACCCAACCATATAAAGAACTCAAATGTTTACCATGTAAAACTCCAGATATGAGCTGTTGAATTTGACCTAGTTCTGAAAGTATTGAGACTGTTCTGAATTGTTTATCATGCCTTGTTTTTTTAACTCATTTTGCTTCACTTGGTATTGTATTTCATATGTGATCAATTGTAACAACCCGAAAAGTACCCAATTTTTCTAGTAAAATATCGTACGAATACTTTTCAGCAAAACTTGAGTTTTAAAATAGAATTGATTGTTTTGAGTAGTATTTTGAAATTCAGAGTTCGTATTTGGAATTTTTGAGAGATTCCATGAGAATCCCGTTTTTAAGTCAACTTTGACTTTCGTTGACTTTTTCCCGACTCGCTTTGTAATTTGAAGACCGAAATTTTATTTAAAAAAAATAATATTTTTAATTTATTTTTATTAAGATTTATTGGGATTTATGAAAATTTAATATAATTATTTTGAATTTATTTGGAATTAAAGAATAACTTTTACGGTTTTAACCCGAACGTCATTTAACTATTCCCGAGTCATCTAAAATCCCGAATCAAACCCGAAACCCGACTTTGGCATGAGTCATACGCCCATGTCACCTTTTCCCACTCACCTTAAGATCTTTTCATTAATATGATTAAACTAATAATAATATCTTAGATATTTATTACTTTATCGATCCGTCAACGGAAAATACGCAAATCGTTTACAAAACTGACCCGACAATCACAAGACCACACGGCACTCTCACCCTCTCTTAGACCTTGATATTTTCATTTCTTTTGATTACAATAACATAATATCTTGATAATTGATTTAATTAACTTAATATTTAATCAATTACCGTAATATAATTATTAAAACCGAGTCAATTCCGTAACAACAATTTCAAAACCCGACTTCCTAATTCTTCTATATGTACACGGCCCAACCACTCATCATTACTCACCTAACAACTTTTCATTTTACAATAAATCAAATTAAGATCAAATTAATCGTTCTTCAACGTTCTTCATTCGTTCTTGAGCGTTCTTCATCCGTTCTTCGTCGTTCTTGAGCAAAATCATCATAAAACCTTCATTTCTTAATTAAATCCTTCCTAACTTATATTTCTAGAATCTCCTCTTCGCTCTCCATCTTCAAGTACGGTTTAATTTCAATTCCGACAAAATCGTTTTCAACATTTAATTATGGAAAATCAAGTTTAATTCTAATAATGTTTTTCTTGTCATTTCTTATAGGGGAAGATTTTGAAGACGAGTTTGGAGACTCGTATATTTTGGGTGAAGATTAGTAGACGGGTTTCTTAGTTTATACTTCTTATTTTGGTGCTAATTGATCTTGCTAGCTAAGGTAACGATTCCGAGTTACTCGACGATATATGTTACATAGCTTTTGTTTTCTTTTGTTTTTGGTTCATCTTTTGTTTTTGGTTCATTTATTATGATTTATGGATTTTTAGGTAGTAACATGATAAGTAGTTGTTTTTAATCATGTTGTATGAATTTATAACAAGTTTAGTGTTCTTGACATATTTTTTATGATTTGTCATAATCATGATTTTTGTATGATTGATGGTTAAATTGGTTGTTAAAAATGGATGTTGTTAATTAAAAACATGTTAGAATTTATTTGGAATTGGGGTTGTTAGAACCGTGTAGATTGGCCGTGTAAACCGGACCCAAACCAGCCGGTTCAGGCCGGTTCAGGCCCGGTCCAGGCCGGTCTGGGTTGGTCCATGGTGGGTCCGGGTTTTGGTCTTTGTTGTGTCGATGTTTGATTGTTTGGTTGTTGTTTTGACGGGTTTTAAATATGTTAAGCATGCGGGAAATATTAAGAAACGGTTTTTAGTAAAGTTGTAAAAACAGCCAAAACAGCCCAACCAGGCCCGTGGGCCCAGTCCAGGCCCATGTTAGGTCCGGCCCAAATCAGCCCGTGGGTCCCACTTTGGGACTTGTGACGGTTTTTGAGTTATTGTCATTTTATCGTGTTTTGTAATATTTAGCAAGTGGGAAATGTTAATAAGTAAAATATTTAATTAAAAAAGGTTTTTCATAAAATTATTATTTCTCACATGTTAGAAATTATAATACGAGATCGTAGTTTAAATTTATATCCTTTAAGTCAAGCGGGTTTTTCGTAAGATTTAATAATTCACATGTTAGAAGTTTTAATAAAATAACATGTAATGAATATGTTGATTTCTAGTCTAAAAAGTCTATGTGGTAAAGACTCTGTTTCTAGCCGGTTTGACCAAACGGGTTTGGTCAAACTAAGATCTAGTCAGCCCCGTTTTGACTGATGACCCGTCGCGGGACTCGGGTCGGGGATTTGTCTTCAAGTAAGGTTGTATTTAATTAATGAATTAGCCTTAGTAGATATGAGGCGATATGTTATTTGATTATGATCTATATGCAATTAGTCACATGTTAGGAAATTGTTTCCGTGACTGTTTGATTATATGGTTGGTGTCGTGTTGACTAAGTACCCATAGAGAATTATGAGTATATGGCGTCTTGACCATTCTAATTCTAAATGAGTATCTTGGACCATGACATTGATAGGCCTTACTATCTTTAACGAGTATATGTTCACTGTTGATAGCTTTTGTGTCCGGCTTGGTGGGTTATATCCAAGTCGGGGCATGGCTGCCTAAGTTCCACTTTGGGAATGGAGCCAGCTTAAGTACTAGCCATCTCTGCTTAGGGGGTCGCCTAGTAGAGTTTCTCATAGACGGTTATGTCATGGGACGGGGAATGGAATAGCTGTTGTCGCTAGGTCTGATCAGTCTAGGACTAGGATGTTTTCCTACCTTGTGGTATAGCCTCGAGTTACAGAAGTCGACTATCGATGGTCCTAAGAACTTATGCCTGTTTGTAGACGTATTGGTCTTTCATGTTTGTATGATTCTATGAGTTTTAGAAGGTGAGATGCAAGCCGGCTAAGATTGATAGAGTTTGGATTACCGATTGTTAACTGATTCACATGATTACGTGTTGATTAGGGTTTGAGTGTATCATGGCCATGTTACAGGGTAACCTCTGAGCTAGCATACCAGCTTCCCTACCTCTTTTATATTTTATTATCGGTTTCACATGATAGCTTTCATATGATAGGTTATATGTTAGTTAATTGTTTCATAACATGAAAAGCATATCATATATGTTTAAGTTTTGTATTTTTCATATACATTGCTTTTATGTTATTCATGTTTCATTAAACTCGACATTTCGTGGCTGGGAGAACTCGGAGTTACTCCCCACTGACTGTGGCTTCCGTGTTTATATTTAATGCGGTCGAACAGGTGGTGATGCTTATTTGGGGTACATTGACGAGCTAGCGAGCGAAGTATTTACCTTGGACCTATATTCGGTTCTTAGATTGTATATTATTATACACTCCTTTATTTCCGTATTTATACGGGAGATATGTCTCCCGTCTTGTATATTTCTTTTGTATAATATTATCTCCGTTTTGTAATGAACCTTTTTATTTATGACACCTTCGTTATGTATTCTCATATTTTATTTAGTTAAATTATTTTTTTTCTTTCCGCAAATTTGAGGGTGTCACATCAATGGTAAATGTGATGGTCCCTATGTTGGAGCAAAAATTGAGTGACCCATGCCTTAACTCCTGTTGCAGTCGTCCTCCAACATTCAGTTATGGACCTTTTGGTAAGAGGGGGTCAGGCGGAACATTGCATTAGACTCTTCTGTAGAGGCTGTTTTATAGCAACCAAAGGGCATGCTACAGACCTGATATGGTGGTGGTTCCAACTCTATTTTTTTATTTAAGACACTAAGCTTTCCATCCATATGAAGATCATAAAAATTGAATGAGTGTAGCTTACATTATGTTGCCAAAAACAGGACCCTTATCTTGTTCCTGCTGCGATCACATTCCTTTTAAGTTGGAATTGGTGACTTTGAAGCACCCATAAGCTTGAAGTATTGTAAGGCTAATCATGACCATGAAATTTAGGCTTTCCCTTGATTACTCCTGTTGCAAACTCCCTTTCTTCAAAAGAATTTGCCCTCAAATTCTTGTGGATCAAAATGAAGAGACTTGCTGGGAAGGAGCTTGTTCTCCTAACCATCAAAGATCAAGTACAACTCCAAGTAATAGACTCTCATGGCCTCCTCCTGGATCATAGACTAGAATGGTGAATGGCAAAGATATATTGTACCATGCCTAGTTTCAGATTGCATACTCAACCAAGTATTGCTTGTTCCTCCTGGATCAAATGTGAGGTGTATGACATCCTCCCTAGACTTCATATCTACCCTTATTCTTATTGTAGTATCATGAGCTTGTCTATCATTTGGGGATTGTGCTCCACCTGGATGAAATATACTCATAGCAAGCTTTGGATTCAACTTCCCATCAAGTATCCCAATACATGTAGCACCCAAATCAGAATGTTCATATTTGCACCCCATGCTTCGTTTGTTCTCATTGACTACTCCCTTAACATCCTTGGGTGACCAACACTCCCATGGAAAGTCAGAACTCATTTCATTAGAGTGAGCATAAGCAAGAAGCAAACCAGTAGAACATCCTTGGTTTGTTCCTCCTCGGGTACCTCCCTTCACAGTCAGCTCCCCTTGAGCAGAATTCAAGTGGCACAAAAGGTCATTCATATAAACACGAGCTTCATTCACATAGTCCACATCCAAACGAGTGTTTACACAACAAGGAGAACATGATAAGGCATGAAGTTGGCTGCTATAGTTTTCGTGCATTGGACTCTTTAAAAACAACGCCAAATGAACTAAAACTCGAGCAACATCAAGTAGTGAGCCTGCCCTTCGTGTCCCACATAACCCCAACAAGTTTTCACGACCATTTTGAACATTAGACATCTTAAAACACAGGAAGATCATAGCTGGATAGTAGGGTTTAGCTTCATCAATTTCCCTCCTTAACATGTATAAGGTAGCACCCAAATGAGCAAGAATAACTTGTAACCTCATCAACATGTAAGAATGAAAGTGTGGAGAGGCAAGAGCAGAAGATATACCTCCCAAGATGAATGTTAAGAAGCAAGAATCATGGCTTGTGTAGGAGATCATATTTGGCACTTTTGAGCATGGATCAACCCAAGACACTCCTTTTGCTGCACCCTTGATCGAATCCCAACAACTAGCATCATTGAACATGACCATGGATTGTCCAAACTTCATGGTTAGAAGCTTAAGTAGCCCTTGGTCGATACTCACCTCTCTAGGACCCAAATTAGTAGCTTGGTTATTGATGGCTCCATGGGCAAGGACAAGGCTGCTCTCCTCTAAAGAGCTTAAGCAAGAACTTGAGCAAGCAACAAGTTTATCCTCTTGCTCTTTCTCTTCAACAAGGACTAGTGTAAAGGGTGTGGGGGCTGACTCTTCTTCCTTTGGGAATGTTAGGACACCACCTACATCTCCCTCATTAGGAGAGTCAACTTCCTTGATCTTAGACTCACGAGAGACCAAGCATCCTTCTAATTCCTCTTGAAATTCAGATTCTAGTGGTTCCTCCTTTTCATTGGTACTACTTGCAACAGGAGTTCAATGGCAAGCTCAAAGACAAGACCAACCAACCTATGATCAGTCCAACCATGATCCAACACCAACCTTACCCTATGTCAAAAGCTATCTTAATGCTTTGTATAGTCCAGGCCCAAGCAAGCAAGCCATGACACGAGCCAGGGATAGCCATGACACGAGCCAGGGCCAGCCAAGACACAAAACAGACTCACAAAACAAGCCAACAATACTTCAGGAAATTCAGCCAGCAGCAGTGCCTTGGGGAGGGTCTCAGGGTAACTTCCAAGCTTAGGGACTTCAAACCAACTATGGGGCTTGGTTATAGGGAGGGTCTACTACCTTTTTGTCCAGGGAACCTTCCTCAGAAAACGCCAGTAACACCTCTCAAAACATAAGCCAAGTTCACCAGTCCAGTTACAGCCTCTACATGGAGCAGTTCAGCTGTCATTGTCAAAACTTCCTCTTTTGGCCAAGCAAACTCAAGGGACTTTATGCTCAGTCTTAAAGGATCAATACTACTTCAGTTTGGTCCAAAACACCAAGCTAAAAGTCCACCTTGTACCATATAAAAAGCAGTAGCAAGGCAACAAGGAAGCTGTCACTATCAGAGCTGTTTCTTTTGTTTAGTTTACTTTATTTTCAGTCATGTAAGCAAGGTAGCTGTTATTTTGTCTTTGTATGTAAGCCAATGTTGGCCCTAGATGTATTTGGACGTATGAGATGTAACCTAATTGCCTATAAAAGGCTCATTCCTAATGAAATGAAGGCATATTTGAAGTAAACACAAAACTGAAACCATTGTTTCTGTTGATATCTCTTGGCTGTGTGCTTGAGAAACTTCCATTGCTGTGTGCTTGGAAGTGAGCTTAGACCCTTAGCTGAGTGCTGGGATCAAGGTTCAACCCTCAACCATTGGCTTTGTGCTTTGGTTAAGGTTCTATCTCCTTTTTCAGCATCCAGTCCAAACAAAACAGAACAAATTCCAAGTGTCTACCTTAGTTCAATTTGTAGTTGTTTTTAGCTTGTTTTCTGAATAGTTTCCATTGCAAATTGGTATCAGAGCTTTGGTTTGTGAGTTCATTTACCTAACTACATTAAAAATACAAAAATCAACCATGAGTGAAGAGAGAATCACAGGTCTTGAAAACACAGTTCAAGGTCTTGTCAGAACTGTAATGGAGGTCTCCAGATCTGTCAATGAACTCCTTGAGGGCCAACAGAACAATGATACAAGGGGAGGCAGAGGTCGAGGAAGAGGAGCACCTTTCCCACATGGAGGAAGGAGGAGGAAACCTGTAGATCAATTTGAAATGTCGGACTCAGATGGCTCAGATCAAAGTCTTCTCAGACACCAAGACAAAGACATCAAGGTAGAAATCCCTGACTTTCTAGGTAGCATGAACCCTGATGATTTCCTAGATTGGCTAAGGTCTGTAGAAAGAGTCTTTGAGTTTAAAGGATACACTGAAAGAAAGGCTTTTAAGGTTGCTATCATGAAACTAAAAGGTTATGCCTCACTGTGGTATGAAAACATGAAAACCTTGAGGGTTAGGGAAGGGAAAGAACCTGTTAAGTCATGGCTCAAACTGAAAAAAAAAAATGAGGGCTAAGTTTGTCTCTAGGGACTACACTCAGGACATGTTCATTAAGCTCACTCACCTGAAGCAAGACCAAAGACCTGTAGAGTCTTATCTAAGGGACTTTGAACAACTCACACTGCAATGTGAGGTTGTTGAGAAGTCTGAGCAAAAGATAGCAAGGTTCTTAGAAGGCTTGGATGAGAGGATAACTAGTAAAGTCAGGCTACAAAATATATACTCCTTTGAGGAAGCTGTCAACTTGTCCTTAAGAGTAGAAAAGTTGGGGAAAGGAAAAGCCAGTGCCTCTAAGACACCTGCTAGAACCCCTACCTACAAACCCTTTGTAGGAGTCAAGATGGGAGAACCTGTGGCTCCTACTAAGACTCCTTTCAACCCTGATAAAGGCAAGGCTGTTGATGCAGGCCAAAGAAAAACTACCCCTCTCAAAAAGTGTTTTCAATGTCAAGGATATGGACGTTTTGCTAAAGAATGTCCATCTAAAAGAGCTCTGAGCACCCTAGAAGTAATTCATTGGGGAGATGATGAGATGTTGGTCTGTGATGATGAGATGGAAGAGCCTGAGATAGAGGCTAGTGAGGAGTTGATAGAGCCTGATGCTGGGTTAAGTCTAGTGACATGGAGGGTAATGCACACACAACCCCAACCCTTAGAAGAAGATCAGAGACACCAGATCTTTAGAACTAGGTGCATCATAAAAGGGAGGGTGTGTAATCTGATTGTGGATGGAGGTAGTTGCACCAATGTAGCTTCTAAAAATCTGGTGGATAAACTAATATTGCCCACCAAAGACCACCCTCAACCTTACAAGCTTAGGTGGCTGAACAAGGGGGCTGAAGTTAAGGTAGATCAACAGTGTGTTGTTTCATTTTCTATTGGTAAGGGATATGCTGATGAGGCCTTGTGTGATGTATTGCCCATGGATGCTTGTCACCTTCTATTAGGGAGGCCTTGGGAGTTTGATAGGGATGATGTCCATCAGGGAAGGGGCAACACTTATTCTTTCAGGTTTGGGAAAAAGAAAATCATCTTAGCTCCTTTACCCACTATCCTGAAAGGGAACCCTCCACTCTTAACTGAAGCTGCTAAGGAAGTTCTGCTGTTGAGTGAATCAGAAATGGAGCAAGAGTTAAATGATCTCAGGCCAATCTATGTCCTCCTCACCAAGGAGGTAGGGGAAGGGTCTAACCAGGTGCCTAAAGAGGTACAAGCCTTGCTGAAAGTCTATGAGGATGTTTTCCCTGCTGAACTACCTAGTGGATTACCCCCACTAAGGGGAATTGAGCACCACATTGATCTGGTGCCTGGGGCTGTCCTTCCAAACAAACCAGCTTATAGAATTGACCCCAAGGCAACACATGAGTTGCAATCTCAGGTGGGAGAATTGCTTAGCAAAGGGTATGTCAGGGAGTCTCTTAGCCCCTGTGTTGTACCAGCACTGCTAGTACCTAAGAAGGATGGAACTTGGAGGATGTGTATAGACAGCAGAGCCATCAACAACATCACCATTAAGTATAGGTTCCCTATACCTAGGCTTAATGACATTCTGGATGAACTCAGTGGGGCTCAAGTGTTCACCAAGATTGATCTAAGACAAGGGTATCATCAAGTAAGGATTAGAGCTGAGGATGAGTGGAAGACTGCATTCAAGACCAAGCATGGGCTGTATGAATGGCTAGTGATGCCATTTGGGCTCTCCAATCCCCCTAGCACCTTCATGAGGCTAATGACAAAAGTATTAAGGCCTTACTTGGGAAAATTCATTGTGGTATACTTTGATGACATTCTAGTCTACAGTTCAAGCAAGAAGGAACACCTACAATAGCTGAATTTACTTTGTGAGGTTCTTAGAGAGAATAAGTTATATGGTAAGCTAGAGAAGTGCACTTTCATGCAACCTGAGGTTCATTTCCTTGGGTTCATTATCTCAAAAGATGGGGTAGCTGTTGACCCTGAGAAGGTTAAGGCAATCAGGGATTGGCCCACCCCCAAGACAGTAACTGAGGTTAGGAGTTTTCATGGGTTGGCATCCTTCTATAGAAAGTTCATTCAGGGGTTCAGCTCTATCATGGCTCCCATCACAGAATGTATGAAGAAAGAAGAGTTCACTTGGGGAGAAAAGGCATAGAAGTCCTTCAATACCATTAAGGATCTGTTGTGCAGATCCCCTATACTAGGCTTACCTGACTTTAACAAACTGTTTGAAGTGGAGTGTGATGCAAGTGGGTTAGGAGTTGGGGCAGTACTGGTTCTAGAGAAGAGGCCCATAGCTTATTTCAGTGAGAAGTTAAGTGGGGCTAGGTTGAATTACTCTACCTATGACAAAGAGTTTTATTCCATAGTGAGAGCCCTGAATCATTGGGGACATTACCTAAAACCCAAGCCTTTTGTGCTTCATTCAGACCATGAGGCATTGAAGTTCATTAATGGCCAACACAAACTCAATCCCAGGCATGCCAAGTGGGTGGAATTTCTGTAATCCTTCTCCTTTTCAAGCAAGTACATAGAAGGAAAGAACAATGTAGTGGCTGATGCTCTTTCAAGGAGATCTGTGATGTTGTCATTCATGGAGCAAAGGGTCCTAGGCTTTGAGTTCATGAAGGAACTCTACATGGAAGACCCAGACTTCAAGGAGGAATGGGAGGTGTATTCAGAGGGAAAGCTCAAGAAGGGAAGTAAATACTTGACACAGAATGGGTTCCTTTTCCAAGGTCCTTACAGAGGGTTACTAGTCAAGGTGGTCCATTGCAATGGGCTTGCAGGGCACTTTGGAGTACAAAAGACCTATGAGATATTACATGAGCAGTTCTATTGGCCCAAAATGCTAGGTGATGTGCAGGATACTATCAAGAGATGCAAACCCTGTCAACTAGCCAAGTCACAGTTCCAAGCAGGTCCCTACACCCCACTACTTGTACCAAACAAACCATGGGAGGACATCAGCATGGACTTCATAGTGGCACTGCCTAGGACACAAAGGGGCAAGGACTCAGTTATGGTGGTAGTAGACAGGTTCAGCAAAATGGCCCATTTTGTTGCTTGTAAGAAGACAGAAGATGCCATGGGGGTAGCTGAGCTCTACTTCAAGGAAATAGTAAAACTGCATGGGGTGCCAAGAAGCATTGTGTCTGATAGGGACACTAAATTCATGAGCCACTTCTGGAGGTCACTCTGGAGGCTCCTAGGGACAAAGCTACTAACAAAACTCTAGGAAGAATCTTGAGGTGTATCATTGCTAAGTCATTAAAAGATTGGGACATCAAACTGTCACAGGCTGAGTTTGCATTTAATAGAGCTCCATCACACAGCACAGGTAAGACCCCTTTTGAAGTTGTTTATGGTGCTAATCCTCTAATGCCAAATGACCTAGCCCCAGTGATAAGGGAAGAAGTCAATTATGATGCCAAGGAAAGAGTACAACAAATGATGCAGATTCACAGCCAAGTCAAGAAACAGATTGAGAAGACAAATGAGATGTATAAGTCAAAAGCCAAATGTCCAAAGAAAGCTAGGGAGTTCAAGGCAGGAGATATGGTGTGGTTGCACTTAAGGAAAGAAAGGTTTCCAGAGAAAAGGAAAAACAAACTCATGCCAAGAGTTGATGGTCCTGTTGAGGTGCTTGAAAGGGTAGGGCCTAATGCTTACAAGATAGATTTGCCAGGAGATTATGAGGTACATGGGACATTCAATGTGGGAGATCTAAGTCATTATCAGGAAGACTCTGAGGATGAAGAGGATTTGAGGACAAATCTTTTTCAAGGAGGGGTTGCAACAGGAGTTCAATGCCAAGCTCAAAGATAAGACCAACCAACCTATGATCAGTCCAACCATGATCCAACACCAACCTTACCCTATGTCAAAAGCTATCTTAATGCTTTGTATAGTCCAGGCCCAAGCAAGCAAGACATGACACGAGCCAGGGATAGCCATGACACGACCCAGGGCCAGCCAAGACACAAAACAGACTCACAAAACAAGCCAACAAAACTTCAGGAAATTCAGCCAGCAGCAGTGCCTTGGGGAGGGTCTCAGGGTAACTTCCAAGCTTAGGGACTTTAAACCAACTATGGGGCTTGGTTCTAGGGAGGGTCTACTACCTTTTTTGTCCAGGGAACCTTCCTCATAAAACGCCAGTAACACCTCTCAAAACATAAGCCAAGTTCACCAGTCCAGTTACAGCCTCTACATGGAGCAGTTCAGCTGTCATTGTCAAAACTTCCTCTTTTGGCAAAGCAAACTCAAGGGACTTTATACTCAGTCTTAAAGGATCAATACTACTTCAGTTTGGTCCAAAACACCAAGCTAAAAGTCCACCTTGTACCATATAAAAAGCAGTAGCAAGGCAACAAGGAAGCTGTCACTATCAGAGCTGTTTCTTTTGTTTAGTTTACTTTATTTTCAGTCATGTAAGCAAGGTAGCTGTTATTTTGTCTTTGTATGTAAGCCAATGTTGGCCTTAGATGTATTTGGACGTATGAGATGTAACCTAATTGCCTATAAAAGGCTCATTCCTAATGAAATGAAGGCAGATTTGAAGTAAACACAAAAACTGAAACCATTGTTTCTGTTGATATCTCTTGGCTGTGTGCTTGAGAAAACTTCCATTGCTGTGTGCTTGGAAATGAGCTTAGACCCTTAGCTGAGTGCTGGGATCAAGGTTCAACCCTCAACCATTGGCTTTCTGCTTTGGTTAAGGTTCTATCTCCTTTTTCAGCATCCAGTCTAAACAAAACAGAACAAATTCCAAGTGTCTACCTTAGTTCAATTTGTAGTTGTTTTTAGCTTGTTTTCTGAATAGTTTCCATTGCACTACTCCTAAGGGATCCTCCACATAAGAACTTAAAGAGTTTAGCCCTCTCTAAGGTCTCCTCAATTGACAAAGCCAAACCATACATCTCATCATATGGATACAACAATCTTAAATCTATCCTCCTTGCAATTTCAGATTTCAAGCCATGGTAAAATCTGACTCCCTTTTGCACAACCTCATCATTCATATCACAAACAAAGCTTAACTCTCCTAACAACTTAGCATACTCATGAACACTCAAGGAATTTTGCTTAAGGGTCTTAAGTTCAGTCCACGAACTATCCATGGTAGAACAAGGTAGAAACCTTAGTCTCATGTTCCTCTCAAGTTTATGCCATGACCTAATCATACTCTTCCCTTCATTCCTCCTTGAAATTCTAAGGACCTTGTACCACAACAAAGCACTACCCTTTAAACAAGACACAACTAGTTCAAGCTTCCTTTCCTCAGAAAAACAATTGTGCTCAAAGTAGCATTTAACAACATACAACCAAGACACAAATGCTCTACTGTTTTCACCATTAAAGGAAGGAAGTATTGGTGTTTTACCTTTGCTCCCAAGGGTAGGAGAGGACTTAGAACACTCATGTAGCAAGTGGTACTCCCCTTGGTACAAATCAGGTGGTTTAGGCTCCCTTGGAACACCATAGTTGCTGGTTGCATTCTTTGGAAGCACATCACCTTCATACCTTCTTCTTAAAGCTTGGAACTTCACCCTAGCTTCTTTTAAGGACTTGGAGATGGAACCAAGGTCACAAGGCTCCATTCTTTGACATGGAACATAAGGCATTACAACTTTGCTACTGATTTTCTCACCCAAATCAGATTGCACTCCCCTCATGATAATAGGTTGTTTTTGTGTTTATAATGTAGGTAGGAAAACATAAACTCACAAACCAAAGCTCTGATACCAATTGAACTGAAATCTCTACAAAAATAGAGCTTTTCAGAGGGTATTTAAGATAGGAAGAACACTCCCTCACAATGGCAATTAAAGACTCAAAGAACACGCTCAAAACCTGTACAAGGCCAGGTGGAACAGAGCAGGAACCTGCACTAGGCCAGGCAGAGCAGATAGAACCTTGTGTCTTAGCACACAAGCACCGACACAAGGGTTGTGTTTAAGGCTCAAGAACACAAGCAATAAACCTTAGACACCATGTATTTAACCCACACACAAGTAAGTTAAAGACACAAACAAGACTCAAGCCTCTGCTAAGAGTTTTGTGTTTGAACAAAGTTTAGTTTTTCAATTCATCATAATCTGATTTCTTTAGGTTACAAAGCAAGGCTTATATAGGCCAAGAGATACACATCTAAGGGTCTCAAATGCATCATCTAATGTACAAGAAGTCGTGGCATTACACAAATCAGAATACTAACTAGGATACAAAAGCATAAAGTAATAAAGCATAAAGCAGAAAACAGAAAACAGGCTGCTCCTCTTTGTCTTGTTGTGCAAGGTCAATTAAGATATGTAAGACATCGGAGCTTGCGCTTGGCAGCGACCATCTTCAAGTACAAAGGGTTAGGATGCCTTTCAAGTCGCGCCCTTGTCTTCCCTAGCCAAATATAGCACCCAAAACAGCCTTGGTACAAGACAATGTTGAAATGTCCCTATCTGGACCCATTTGTTTGTACTTAGCTAAACCTGCTCTTTTATTGTGAATTAGCAAAACCTCTCCTAGACTTTTGTCTTCATAAGACTTTAAAATAAAGGTATTAGGCCTTGGAATCACTGAATTCAGGTTAGGAGTCGCCTTTAGACATTGTTCTTTGATGTTCCACCTGAACCGGGCCAGATAGAACTTGGACTCATCTGATTGTATTTTGTAACACTCATAACTCTCTGCTCAGGATGAATTTGAATCTCCATGATATCTCATTTGAAAGCTATGGATGTTAGCTTTCTCCTAAAACAAGAATCACCCCTAAACATTTAGTAGATCTTTAGTTATTCAACTTGGAGTGCTGACTTGTCTTCCTCAGATGCCCAGCAAACATACCCTAGCCAAAACCGTTTTTCACATGCCTTAACTTCCCTTTAGAATGATGTAGGGTACCCCAAGGTGCCAATTTAAAGCTAAATGAGTTAGCTTCTTCCTCCATTTGGAATCACGCCAAGGTCGTCCTCCAACATTCAGCTATGGACCTTTTGGTAAGAGGGGGTCAGGCGGAACATTGCATTAGACTCTTCTATAGAGGCTGTTTTATAGCAACCATAGGTCATGCTACAGACCTGATATGGTGGTGGTTCCAACTCTATTTTTGTAGCTAAGACACTAAGCTTTCTATCTATATGAAGATCATAAAAATTGAATGAGTGTAGCTTAAATTATGTTGCCAAAAACAGGACCCTTATCTTGTTCGTGCTGCGATCACATTCCTTTTAAGTTGGAATTGTTGACTTTGAAGCACCCATAAGCTTGAAGTATTGTAAGGCTAATCATGACCATGAAATTTAGGCTTTCCCTTGATTACTCCTGTTGCAATTACATTGCGCTCACGTTCTTCATCATGCCATCATAATTCATGTACATCACATAGTCATGAAAGTCCTAGACCTTTAATTAGACTCCTCTAATTAGTTCATTAAATTACATTAAGTTAATGATTTAGGATCTAGTTATCATGCATGCAAATATAAAAGCATAAATATAAATATAAGATGAATTTCCTTACAATGGAAATTTTCGGTCCAATATGGGCACAATAAGAACTCCTTCTTATTGTTCTTGAGCATGTATTTAGTGGATGATCCTCCATAAAATAACCACCAAAGTTGAAGGTCTCCTTCTTGTTGCACCCAAGATTAAACCCAAATAATCTAAACTTATTATTAACTAGATAATAAGTGAAGATAAATACCACTAATATTATTGTATTACTACACTAGTAATATGGTAGAAAATATTAGTTTGCATGTGTGTTTTAGAGAGAAGTTGAGAATTTTAGAGAGATGTGAGAATAAAACACCAAAATGAATGATTCAGGAGCAAAGGGTATGATTCCTAGGCCGAGTAGTATACACGGTTTCCTAGGAAGGGTAGAAGACACGGTGTCCAAAACCGTGTAGGATTAGTTAATTAGTTTATTTATTTCGAATAAGATTAGGAAATCTTTTTAGTTTCCTAATACTAGTTAAAGTTGTTATTTTATTATTATATTATTATTAGGAAAGATTACTACCTTGCTCTTCAAGCATGGTTAGGATTAGCTAGTTATTATAAATAAGGATCAATTGTGACCTTATTTTTTAGATTATTCACATAAGAATTAAGCAATAAAATTGTTTTGGTTTGAGAACCCTGTTTTAATTAGGCTTGCGAGTTTAATTAAGTTGATCAACCTTGCGAGGTTGATTCAAGTGTCTCGAGTTCAAATCCTTGCGAGGCTAAGAGCGAGATTCACATTATTATCCTTGTTACCTTCAAAATTCACGAGTTTTACCTATTATACAAGTCAATTCCGCTGCAAGATTCAACAGTTCAGCACACTGTTGCATTCCGAACTCGAGCAGTTTATCCTCACAAAACAACAGTCCTCCATACTGTTGCATCTAACCCAGTTATTTTACATCAATGAAGTTCATCAAAAATGAACATCAATTGCCCTTCTTATTGTTCTTTGGCCGGCACCTATATGCCCATGTGAAATCTCATTTTGATAATTTCTTCTCATGCAAATATGTAGAGTACAAGTATGGTATTGATGATTAAAGTTATCATGTAATGTCACAATCACCAAGTGAATTGTGGACATAAAATAGAACAATAATCATGCCATTTTCACATGCACAAACCGGTGCCCATGTGTCCATTATGGACCATTTTGATTTTTGATATTTGTCCCACAAATACTTATTAATCATATGCTTAATTATCTTGTATAATTAAGTGTTAATTTGATCATATAACAATTATATGACTCAAATTAATAATCAATATACACTCAACTTTTAAGTGATATTTAACCATTATATCAATATATAATGGGTCCCACAATGTCCAGTTAATTTATTTTACAACTCTTGTAAATATAATTAACTAATTACCTCTACCTCAAAATATATGCATAACCTCAACTAATTTAATGAATTAACGATTAATCATTAAATTAAATCTTATTTAATCGTATTAAAATAAGACGTAAAATTTATTCAGTCAGTTATCGTATAATTGACTAATAAACTTAAGTGGAATGAGTTCCTAACTCAATTTCCAAGAAATAACTCTCGTAACTAAACGTACATATCAAATATATGTAATGCTCTAATTAAACTGTATCGCATACAAATAATTAGTATTCTACTTTGGGTCTATCCTATAGGTGTGACCTAAAGGGATCGGTTGATTACCGCCGTCATACGACAATAACGTCAAACTCTAGTCAGCCAAGCGTTACCGATTTACGTTAATCAACTGACGTGGAGTATCAAAATATATACTAATCATGCCACATATATTCCAAATGAGATTTATTATATAAATGCACTATTGTGGAGGACACTTACTCCAACAATCTCTCACTTGTCCGATACAAGTTGTGCATGTAGCAACACTATTTCGGAGGACTCCTCCTCATACAATTTCTCCCACTTGTCTCGACAAGTTGTGTGCTACCGATTCTCTTGTCTCTTTTACGTCACATCCTCCCACTCATTGCAAGGTGTCTTACAGGTCGCACTTGCAATTGAAATTTTAAATAGAGTGGTTTTCTCGATCTGGGAGAGTAATTGTCTGACCGGAAAATCTACCAGAGATCTCTTCCGAGCGTGGCCACGCATTTCCAGTTACTAATCCTCGAGTGGCCCGAAGATGTCAATACCCAACGTGGGTGGACAATTCCTGTTGACCCATCTTACACTGTATTATGCAGATCACCATGACCCAGAAGATGTCCATCGGCCTCCTTTCACGGTACGACCTAGGACAAAAACCAAAGTCAATCGGAAACTACACCGACTCAGGTAAATGGTCGCCAGTCTAAAGAATCGACTCATAGGAATAAAATAGAAATCCCCGCCACGACCAGGCTTCAACAATTTTGATAAGGGACTCTATTATGGTCACTGCCCGACAGAGTGTCTCCACAGTCTGTCTATGTAAACGACCAGTCATCTTCATGACCCCATGGTGCTGAACCAACCATCGATCGACTTACAATCTAGTCACTTCGAGACGTCACCTCAAATGAGTGACTAGGGACAAAAACACTAAGTTCATCCTGTTCACTTGAATTGGGTTCAACCTTTCTTTCAACCAATTCGGATAAACAAAGTATTAAAATTTAGTCAAACTAAATAAAGGAGTTTTAATGAAACTCTAACAATGAATGCGATTATCAAATATTTGGAAAAATTGATACGCTATCAATAATTTCATATCTTATAATCTTTAGCAATTCAGGTACATATTTCAATCCCCATTGAAATCACATGACTATCATGTTCAGCCTGCAAAAAGCATGGCTTATGGATTAGCAATACTTGCATCTTTCCCATCGTTCTGATTGCTATTTCTCTTTGTCTACGTAATCTCATATTACATAAAACTTTTTGAGTACGTGTCTAGGTTTGAATCTAGACTTAGGACTCTTGGCCTAAAGGTAGCTCCCACTGTTTTACCAGTATCATGGGATATAGGAACTACTTCTAGTCCCTCCAATACTGTCGAATCCAAGCTACTTTTATATGCATCATCATATGGCGCAATGTACTCCATTTCCGTTGTGAAATCCGCAATGATAAATTGCCTGGAACACTTCCAGCGGATACATGACATTTATATTTGAAAATGTCATTCCTACTTGGAACCTTTCCAATAGTATTTTCTGTTTGGAACTCTTCCAACAGATAAATCTTCTATGAAACACAGCCAGTTCGTGATTTCAAATCACTTTGATCAGTTTGGAAACTGAAGTCTGTGTAACCCTTACACGCAACTCATTTTAAACTCCAAACACATGGAACATATCTTTTAGTCCTTCGCAAGTACTAAGGATGTTCATTATGGCTATCAAGTGACTTTCACTTGGATTTGATTGCAAATGATTCATCATGCTCAAAGCATGCGAAATGACGGATTGAGTGTACATCACAGCGTATATAATTGATCCCGCAGCGGAAGTAAAAGGAATCAATTATCATGTGTTCAACTTCCTTGAACTAGTCAAAGATCTTATCAATATAAGAATTTTGACTTAATGCTAATATCCTTTTAGATTTATCTCCATAAATCCAGATATCTAAAAGATGTATTCTACTTTTCCAAAATCTTCCATCATCTAAAATGATCAATATGTCTCCACATATAAGACTGATGCACACCACATTACTCCCACTAAACTTCATGTATAAACATAATTCCTCGAGATATCGAGAAATATTTTGCAAAATGATTGACACACTAATTCCAACTCTTTTGTGCTTACTTAAGACATACTCTTAAGCTTGCAAATTAACTTAGGATAATTAGGATCTACGAACCCACAGGTGAATATAAAATATACTAACTCTTCTAGAATCGTATTCAAGAAGGTGGTTCTTGAGATTCAGTTGACATCATACTATTATGATATGCTGTAATCGCTAAGTATATTCGAATGGATCAAAGAAATAAGGTTGGTGCAAAACTCTTTGCCTACCAATTTATCTTTTGAAACATTTTAATGTTCATCCATGCAAATTTCGATCTTAAAAATCAATTTATATTGAAGAGGTCGTACTTCTTCAAGTAAAATTTACCAGGTCATATACCTGACAATCACGCATGGAGTCCATTACGAATCGCATGACTCTAAGCCATTAGGAAGAAGTTGGGACTAAAAACAGTCTTTTATAAGTCGCAGATTAGAATTCATCGCTATTAAGGAGTGATAAAATTCCACCGGACTTCCTAGGTTCCGAAGAAACAACTACTGAACAAGCAATGAGGAAAACTTTTTCCGGACCATATGCTCAGTTTGTGGCTCTTGAAACATTTTTTCCCACTCTAACTTATCAATAAATAATCGTATTTTTATTGAAAGACAGCATCACGAGTCACAAACGCTTTGTTCTCGTGGTCAATGTGGGATTATTGAGCACTTGTTTCATTCAAATAACTTATAAATTAGGTACGCTACCTACCCATATCGTATATGTAATGAAATCAGACTGTTTTAAATGTGTTTTAATATGGTGGGAAAAGAAATAGCAGACAAAAATATTAAGATCCCAAGGTTAGTCAAATGGCTCATTTTGACTTGCAAAGACAAAACCATATCGTATAAGGTTCTGTATCTCTATTCAACAATACCTTATCTCATAATGTATGTTAGAGAAGTTAACTCGTGAAACTATTTCACAATACTTTTGGTGAAAATCAAAGTCAATACTTAGATATTTATAGTTACGATTTACTCGTAAGTCCTCATCTAATACTCTTTGTGATTAACAACTTCACATTGAAGCTCTTTGAACTTTTCAAAGATTTCTCATAGCACCTCATTAAGTAGAATCAAACATGATATCTACTTAAATCGTTGGTAAATAAAAGTGAAATAGTCATAACCATCTCTGGTTGTGTTTATTATTGGTCCACGCATATTCTTATGTAATAGGGCCAATAACTCACTAGTTCGATTTCCTTTTTAACAAAAGGGCACGAATCATCTTGCCTTGAATACAAGATTCGCACACACCATAAGATTCAAAATCAGATGGTTTAGGCATAGTTGTCAATACTAGCCTCTTAATGTGCTACACAATCCAGAATTAAGATTAGATTAGGGTCACCAATTTTAAGCCTTTTTTCAATCTATATGACAAGTAATTTCTAGTTTAGGTCAAGAATATAATTACCTTTGATTGGTATGGGATAACCTATTGACCAAGTATAGGCATAAATAGATACAACGCTTGTTCCATTCACAAAAGTGAAACACTTGAGTCGTACACAAAAGTGGATACTATATTCTTTATTTAGAGGTCATGTACATAATAACGTTTATTAAAGTATACCTCTAAATTCAAAACTAGATTGATCACATTATAACTTTTATATGTCTCTATGAAAATAAAACTACAATAGTTATATTTCCCTTGTAGGTCGACATTTAATTATGGTTAGTCGTCGCACGAATCATTATTATATGCATTGAATACATTGATGAAAACCATAATAGGTATCTAATACCCAAAATTGCATTTAGCAAAATAAATGTCGATCATATAGATATTATGGGTGAAAAATTACACCCTATTTCTAACTCTTTAGAAAACTTTGGGAAGATTCTTTTCTTGTGTCCTACACTGTAAAATAGAATCGTCAAAAGTTGGGTTCGACACCGTGCTTGGGTTTTGACTTTACTATTCAAAATAGTCTTGCCTTTTTCCCTTGCCTTGTGCCAAACTCGTGCCAACCTACTCTTGAACCTCGTCTTAACAATTAAGAATATAAATATCATTCTTAGTGCTCCCACTCACTTTCATGAATCTCTACTTAGATAAGTATATTGGAATTATTGTGAAGACTATTCTTCATTTCATATATGGTTTTACCTTCAAAAGGATAAACCTTTCATGAAGTGACTACGGTATTTGGTTGTTCACGATTTCAAATAAATCGATTAACCTAGTCATCCCAACTGATTTGGCCTCTTTTGAGGTAAGCCTCGATAAGGAGCATAATGACGACATACCAAAATACAAATATTTTCTTTGGAGCAAAAATTTGATGTACCATTGTTATAAAAAGACGTTACTAAAAATCAAAACGTTTTTGACTAAGTGTGACTTATTCATTTACTCTTCATAAGAGACATTTGCAATGGTGAATATGAGGATCAAAAGATAAAATTCATTTTGTCTTTAGTTACGGTGGTTTAAACGGAGATCGCAATCAAAATGCTACCGTATAAAATAATGGAAACCTTTTCCACGATTGAACGGATTTACAAGTTCATAGAAGAAAAATAATTGTCATTGCGCGAATAAAAATAAATATCAACGGAAAATAAACATTCATTGCTTAAATATAATTTACTTGTAAAACAATTTTAACAAGTCACTCATATAATGACCCCTTACGAAATTATATAAGTGATTCCAAGACCCATATTTAGACAAAAATAGTCATCGCATGCTACCTTTATCTAAAATGGTAAGTCAATACTTGACTAATTCTACACTTAGGCCCTGTTCTTTTGGACTTAAACTCAGCCCCTTTAAGTTCAGTTCAGCTCCTATAAGTTCAGTTCAGCTCCTATAAGTTCAGTTCAGTTCAGTTCAGCTCCTATAAGTTCAGTTCAGCTCCTATAAGTTCAGTTCAGTTCAGCTCCTATACGTTCAGTTCAGTTCAGCTCCTATAAGTTCAGTTCAGCTCCTATAAGTTCAGTTCAGTTCAGTTCAGCTCTTATAAGTTCAGTTCAGAAAAGTTCAATTCTTACGAATTAAGTTTAGAAAAATTATACGAAATATATTATTTATGAAAACCGATATAAAAACATTTGACATTAATTAGTGGAATGACATTTGGTCATTTGAAAAAAAGGTGGGTGTTAAAAAATATGCCCCGAATGTCACAAAAGTATCAAATGTCTATTATTGTTTTATACATTCACACTCCATAATTTTATAAGGATGCATAATCTTGGAATACCTAGTATACAACATGACGTGAATATTCAAGGAACAGTAGATTTGGGCATGTTTGATGATAAGCGGAAAAAAAACCATGTTAAAGGTACGAAACAAGATAGTAAAAAACATTTGGCGAGGGAATAAATTCGTTGTTACGAGTGATAGTGAAGATAAAGAAGAAAGTGATGAGGAAGATGATGATATGGAAACAGATTGTTAGAAAACGATGTAATATGTGATTTTTTTTTTTATCGTAATGTAAACGTAGTAATCTATTTGAACAAACCAATGTACATAAATCAGAATTATGTTATTATCTTACCTTATGTTTTAGAGTATACTTTTTTTTATTACAGTCCTTTCCAAAAAATAAAGATACAGATAAAGATGATGTCAACGTAGTAATATATTTGAACAAACCAATGTATATAAATTGGAATTATGTTATTATCTTACCTTATGTAATAAAGTTCAGTTTAGTAAATTTTAGATTCTATAAATTCTATTCAATTAAGTAAAATTAAGTTCATAAAAGTTCAGATCCTATAAGTTTAGTTCAGTTCAGTTCAGCTCCTATAAGTTCAGTTCAGCTTTTATAAGTTCAGTTCAGTTCAGCTCCTATAAGTTCAGTTCAGTTTAGCTCCTATAAGTTCAGTTCAGCTCCTATAAGTTCAGTTCAGTTCAGTTCAGCTCCAATAAGTTCAGTTCAGCTCCTATAAGTTCAGTTCAGCTCCTATAAGTTCAGTTCAGTTCAGTTCAGCTCCGATTCAGCCCAAAAGAACAGGGCCTTAGAACTCTTGGTTGACGGATTTCTGTTAAATCCATCTTCTAGTCCCAAGATAACGCTTATCTCGTTGAGTCCAATCCAATTTTGGCTTGTGATCGCATCACCCTACTTACCCGAGGTAAAAAGGGACCCACGAGCGTGGTAGCCCTAATGAACACGGGGTTCATAGGTGTTACTAATTGGTAAGGCTAAATCTCAATTTTTAAGTTATGTGAGAGGTCTTGTCAATTTTGTTATTAATTCCCTATAAGCGAACTAAGTCGGTGAATTTTGAATAACTTTGAATTGACAATCGAGAAATAAAAATGCATGTTGGCGATTTTGGCATGTGCGGAAAAACATAAAGCAAGCAAATAATAAATCCTAGTATGGCCACCTAGCTAATCTAATTAACTAGTAGATTACAAAATCGGAACCAACTCCTTGGCCCCTTGCCTCTTCATGCAGGCACCGTCTTTTGGAACACCGACTTCGGGAATCTTCGTCTTCATAATAATTAATTACAAAAAGATACAAATAAAATTCCTATTATACATTTGATCTAAAAATGAAATTAAATTATTACAAACGGCGATACGAGATCGCAAATAAAATTACAACCGAATCGTTATTCCCTTACATTACGGGTAATACCGATTAAAATAATCTAGGCCATACTAGGTACAACTTGCATTAAAAATTAAATAAATGACATTCATTCATTCAACAACAACATAAATAAAATGCTGTAAAAGACATGCCAAAATCGCCCTTGATACTTATCATGCTCATTCTAGCTCGGTTTTATGGATTTTATCGATTTTTACCCATTAAAAATCAATAATCAACACTTAAATCGTATTTAAGTTCAAACTAATCAACTAAACTGTTTTAGAACTCAAAATTAGTCACTACTAGTTTAGTTGGTCATTAATTAGATCGATTTGATTTCATTTGCTAAATATTACGGTTTAATCATAATAATTATGAAATAAAACCAAAATAAAATATAAACATCATAAAATTTGAAACCAAAAATTTTTTACATTCTGGAACATGTCCAGGAACTCTAAAAATAAAAACATTTGCTCAAAAGATTTAAATTAATTTTATGAACAAATAACTTAGTATTTAATGGTTTTATCAAATAAAAATCATTAAATATAGTAAAACAGTGAAACAAATTATGAAATTTCACCAAGAGTATCAACATAAGAATTTAAAATGTAGCAAAAAATTTCAAGACCAGAAAGGACGTTTCAATTTTATGATCATAATAATCTCACTTTATTGACTTTTATCTTATAAAAATCAATCATCATGCAAAGCTTACTTACAAGTCACGAAACTTTACATAAAGTATGTACAACATGCATGTGAGATCATATCAAAATTTCATCGCCAGAATCAACATGCAACTATATTTAGTTAACTTTTAACATAAAATATGCATATTAACATGATTTAAAGGGCATAAATCAAAATAAAAAGCAAATTAATCCATAAAATCACCAAATTTGACCACAACCATTTTGAGGTCAGTAGGTATGCATGCAAATCAAAAATTTTGTGCAAACCAACTTTGAACACAAATTTTCAATTTTACCCAAGTTATCGTATAACTCGATTTTAATGCTTAAAATCGACATGCATGTAACAATTGAGCTCTGATACCACATGAAAGTCCCAGACCTTTAATTAGACTCCTCTAATTAGTTCATTAAATTACATTAAGTTAATGATTTAGGATCTAGTTATCATGCATGCAAATATAAAAGCATAAATATAAAGATAAGATGAATTTCCTTACAATGGAAATTTTCGGTCCAATATGGGCACAATAAGAACTCCTTCTTATTGTTCTTGAGCATGTGTTTAGTGGATGATCCTCCATAAAATAACCTCCAAAGTTGAAGGTCTCCTTCTTGTTGCACCCAAGATTAAACCCAAATAATCTAAACTTATTATTAACTAGATAATAAGTGAAGATAAATACCACTAATATTATTGTATTACTACACTAGTAATATGGTAGAAAATATTAGTTTGCATGTGTGTTTTAGAGAGAAGTTGAGGATTTTAGAGAGATGTGAGAATAAAACACCAAAATGAAGTGAACCAAAAATGAACAACAATTGCCCTTATGATTGCTCTTTGGCCGGCACCTATATGCCCCATGTGGCCTCTCATTTTGATAATTTCTTCTCATGCAAATATGTAGAGTGCAAGTATGGTATTGATGATTAGAGTTATCATGTAATGTCACAATCACCAAGTGAATTGTGGACATAAAATAGAACAATAATCATGCCATTTTCACATGCACAAACCGGTGCCCATGTGTCCATTATGGACCATTTTGATTTTTGATATTTGTCCCACAAATACTTATTAATCATATGCTTAATTATCTTGTATAATTAAGTGTTAATTTGATCATATAACAATTATATGACTCAAATTAATAATCAATATACACTCAACTTTTAAGTGATATTTAACCATTATATCAATATATAATGGGTCCCACAATGTCCAGTTAATTTATTTTACAACTCTTTGTAAATATAATTAACTAATTACCTCTACCTCAAAATATATGCATAACCTCAACTAATTTAATGAATTAACGATTAATCATTAAATTAAATCTTATTTAATCGTATTAAAATAAGACGTAAAATTTATTCAGTCAGTTATCGTATAATTGACTAATAAACTTAAGTGGAATAAGTTCCTAACTCAATTTCCAATAAATAACTCTCGTAACTAAACGTACATATCAAATATATGTAATGCTCTAATTAAACTGTATCGCATACAAATAATTAGTATTCTACTTGGGTCTCATCCTATAGGTGTGACCTAAAGGGATCAGTTGATTACCGCCGTCATACGACAATAACGTCAAACTCTAGTCAGCCAAGCGTTACCGATTTACGTTAATCAACTGACTTGGAGTATCAAAATATATACTAATCATGCCACGTATATTCCAAATGAGATTTATTATATAAATGCACTATTGTGGAGGACACTTACTCCAACAAATGCCACATATCATCACACCATTGAAGTCATCCTTATGTGATAAACACATGATGCAATCCATCACCCACTCCATTCCACACCCATCTATGTTTCACATATTCTCAACATGCAACACATTAACAACAATAAATACACATAACGCCTTGACACTTCCCATGGTGACTAAGTAAGAGCTATAGCGGCAAGAGTGCAATTCCGAGACGTCTCTTAAATCTTTGCGGTTGCTCCCTATGACTTCTACCCGGGTTCATTTTATTCGACACTCCTAATTCATTGGTTTCATTGGTTTAGGTTCCAAAATTGTTCGCTCTGATACCGCTTTGTAACACCCACATATTCTAAAGTGCCTTACAAGACCTGTCTAGCACATGGAAATGCCACCATCTCGGTTGCCCGAGGTAGTACATATCAAAACAAGGCATAAAGAAACAATACTTTATTTAATAAATAGTTTAACTCAAATACATAGTCTCAAACTAGACGACATACCGTCCTCACCAATAACCCAAAATGACAATCATACTATAAAGTAAAGTAATGTCTAATGAACGACTCTAGTAGACTCCGCGGAAGCTATGACTCGATAGTGGTGATCCCATCAACATCGCAGCGCAGCTCATTTAATTACATGTTGTTCACCTGCTCACCATTCCCCAATGGATCACATCAGTTTTTTAAAACAATAAGGGGATCAGTAATCGTATATACCGACCAATGTACAATATAAGCACAAGGGAAAGAAAAACATGAGGGCCACCACAACGGACACCTTAGCAGACTCAGGTTATCATGCCTACTCTACAAAAACCACCAATTGACTGTGGACCGCAGCCATAGGCGTCGAAAGCCCCAACCACTGTAGCGAGAGAACCCGGAACATTAATGTGCACATCCCCCTCGTAGCGGGAAAACTACGAGAGGCGAACACGGGTGTGAAACCGTTTCCCGACGGATCACCAACATAGTTACCATGGCAACCATAGTAACAACCCAAACTCCAATCATAAGCAACACATCCTATCACATCAATTGGCATAAACAGTACTGAGTAGGGAAACCCTACATTTTCAGAAATCCGCAGCAAATTGTAGATACCTCAGTTCTACACCTTCCGCCACTTGTTTATGAGGTTCTTCATAATAATTTATATCATTGGTATCAATCTCATCTTTAAGAATAAAATCAACTTGTATGTGTAATTTGGGAACCACCACTTCTTCTTCAATTTCTTCGTCAAAAATAGCCGGTAAGGTAGGATCAAATAATGAAGTACCTTCTATACGAGATTCGTCTTCAGAAGAAAATAGTTTATCATCAATCATATCTTCTGTTTGATCATCATCACTTAATGGCTCAACAATATATGTGGTAAATTCACCTTTGTCCGTGTCTGTTTCATCATTCGGATTTGAACAGTCTTTTGTACTGTTCGGTTGGACAAGGTCAGACATCATCTTCTCTCCGTCTTCTACATGTCTCTCTTCTTTTTCTTCGTGAATAACTTCAAAAGTTTCAATTCTTGCCTCTTCTATCTTTTTTGCTTCATAAGTTTGAACTGATTTTTGAAGCTTTTTAAGACTGAATGACAAAGAATTGTTGGAGTAGGTGTCCTCCACAATAGTGCGCCACATAATAAATCTTATTAAGGAATATAATTGGGATATTTATTGACTATATATATGATTAGTCAGTTGATTAACGTAAATCAATAACGGTTGGCTGACTAGAGTTTGACGTTATTGTCGTATGACGGCGGTGATCAACTGATCTCTTTCGGTCACACCTAAAGGATGAAATCCAAATAGTAACTAATTATTTGTATACGATACAGTTAATTAGTACATTACATATATTCGATATGTACGAGAGTTAATTATTAGAAATTGAGTTAAGAACTCAAATTCGATTAAACTTATTTTTCAATTATGCGATAATTGACTAATAAATTTATATCTTATTTTTAATACGATTAAATAAGATTTAACTTAGTAATTAATCGTTAAATTACTAAATTAGTTGAGGTTTTGAGATAGAGGTAATTAGTTAATTATATTTACAAGGAGTTGTAAAATAAATTAACCATGCATTGTGGGACCCATTATATATTGATATAATGGTAAAAGATTACTTAAAATGTTAAGTACATATTATTTATTTAATTGAGTCATATAATTGTTATATGATCAAATTAACACTTAATTATACAAGATAATTAACCATATGATAAATAAGTATTTGTGAGACAAATATCAAAAATCAAAATGGACCAAACTAGGCCATTGTGGCCGGTTGGATTGTAGTTAGAATGGTGATGATTGTTGTTCTTGTTTATACTCTTTAGTTACTAATTGAAAGTGACATAACAAGTTGAAAACAATCATAACTTATACTACAACACTCCACTCTAATGCATGTGATCAAATTGAACAAAATAAGAGTCCAATTATGGACAATATGGTCCGGCCAAATGGCCTTTATAATGAACAATTGTTGTTCATTTTATACTACTTCATTTTGTGCAATTGTTATACTTCTTTCTAAAATTCTTCCTCTCACTAAAAACTCACAAATACTAATATTTACTAAGTATTACTAGTGTAGTAATATAGTCAAAATATTAGTAGTATTGTATCTATCTTATTATTTAGTTAATAATAAGGGTATATTATTTGGGTTTATCTTGGTGCAACTTAGAGGAGATCTTCTACTTTGGAGATTGTTTGTGTTCATCCATATTTGTAGCTCAAGAACAACAAGAAGGAGTTCTTGTTGTGCCCTTATATTTTCCATATCAATGTGAGGAAATTTCTTCTCTTATATAAATGTCTTTGTATTTGCATGCATGTTACATAGATCATTAAATACTAAATTAACAAGTAAATTAGCAACTAATTAGAAGAGTCTAATTAAGGTCTATGGACTTTCAAGAATCAACTCCCTTTTGTAACTCTTTGCATAATAAATAAAATTGATATTCCTCCCATTCATTCCATGTACGATTAGGTTTCTTCAAACCCATGTCAACTTCACTAAAAATTCAAGGACCGTCTTGGTTTAAGGAAATCAAGAGCCGAGGCTCTGATACCAAATTGATGTAAAATAAATCACACTATTTTACTTTTAAAAGTAATATTGCAGCGGAAATAAAAACAAGATAAAAAGATATGAATTAGTTGTGATATCTCGCAAGATGAACAACTAAGACTTGAACTAGACAAGTAATCTCGCAAGACAACTCGAATAACTCGGATATGACGTGCTCAAACTCTCCTCCCTCTGATGCGATTGAGCAGCGGAATAGGACATGATTGTAACCGGGATATTTGCCAACGCTAGACCTATAGCATTAACAATGGAAAATCACTCAATACGCGTCGAATGATTCGTTCTTAAGTTTTGGAATACGCGTCCCAACTCTCAAGCTGTGATTGAACTCGCTCAAACACTCATGTTCTCACAATTAACAACGTTAATTTGCAGACAGGAAATTCTTTTTCTTATTCAAAATCTTATGTTACAAAACAAGGCCTTAAATAGCCATTATCACACGCCTATTATGGCTGTCACAACATGGTAATAACTACCTAATTAAGACTCTTAAAGAGGCTCTTTAACTAGGCTAAAACTTACCTATTCTAGCAGCCCTACAATAACTATAAAATAGAATCCTATGCAACCATAAACTAGGTAGTAAACACTAGCTTAATGACTATAATTAACTCCTACTTATGACTTTCTAAAAGCTACATTATTGGACATAAAATTCAAGACTTAAATGACAATAAAACAGGAATAAAAATGGCAGCTATGACTCAGTCCATTAAACCGTTGCATCAATCGTGCTGTGTAAATGGCAGTTATGACACTGTCCATTAGACTGTTGCATCAGGCTTGCTCGGCTTCAATAGCTCCTTATTCAACAAAAGCTCGTGAACTAAGTAACCGCGGCTCTACTCGTATCATTCCCTCTCCCTTTAAAAAGAATTGTCCTCAATTCTCGACGCTTTCCTCGCTTGTTTGCAACGTGTTTGAATCTCCCCCTAGATCGAGGTTTTGACATACCGCGGGACAACAATTCAGGCCATTTAAGGTTCGATTGGCCTGTATCTTTCAAACCCACATCGACTATTACGTTGTTACTCCCAACCAATGAAACCTTACTACTTTGCCTAGAGGGATAGATGGTTTCAGGCTTATTTCTCTTGGCGTAGGGATTCAGCCCAATCCAAGATGTGTGTGACCAAGTTTCGGACAGCCCCCATTCCTCGTCACATATCCTTGGTGACGGGATGCCCCAATTTAACGGACAATCTTGCTGTAAATGGTGTCCATCACAAATACAACACCCAACATCGATCATGGCTTGCACAATATCATCAAAGGGATTTTCTTTCTTAACCTGCTTGAGAACAAACTTGAGACTACCATCTCGTTCAGTTATGTCTCTACACGCCTCACCCCTTTCTCCAACGCCTTTCATCTCTTCTATGAGTCGTGATTCAAGAGCAGAACCCACCTTGTTTTCACGACTTCCTTGGGCTGTTGAAATCGTCCCCATGTTCTCCTTGTTAACCAAACAGCAAGGAAACTTGTCCAAAACAGCCATTTCTGGGTTCGGACAGTTAACAACAACTTCGGGAGTGTTATGAACCACGAGTACCGTGTCTCCTGATTCTTGCACCGCCTGGTTGTTGGCAAGTACATCGCCTGCCTCATAATACTCATCGAACACTGGTGGTAGATCTGGATTGAAAAGTGCCATTTCCCCCATTGGATCGTCTTGGTTTAAAGAAATCAAGAGCCTAAGCTCTGATACCATATGATACGAATTTTTGCGGAAGCGTTTTACAAGAGAAAAGGTTAATAATAAAAATAAGGGATATTTGCTTTGAATTCCGTCAAGAACTCAAAACAATGAGATATTTGCTCGAACTAGACCTATAATTCGAACAATGGTGAACTATAATCAAGACCTATTGATTACATTTCGGATTAGTGTTTGAAAACGCGTCAAACAATAACAAGGAAAGATTGAAACTCAACAATCAAAGGATTTTCTTTTATTCATATCTTGGGTCTTTATTCAATCCCATAGCAAGGTTTATATAGTCAACTCACAACTATACGGCTACAAACGAAAGGCCACCATTAAGAGTGCCCAATTAAGGTAATTCAAAGCTAATAATAATAAACTACAATTAACCAGATTAAATGCCTTGTCTAATAATAAAAATAGCAATAAAACTAATGAGTTATGAGAGCAATTCCTCCAACTTTTCAGTGCACCGTGATTAAGCTCACCATTAAAGTGCCATTTCCCCCATTGGATCGTCTTGGTTTAAAGAAATCAAGAGCCTAAGCTCTGATACCATATGATGCGATTGAGCAGCGGAATAGGACATGATTGTAACCGGGATATTTGCCAACGCTAGACCTATAGCATTAACAATGGAAAATCACTCAATACGCGTCGAATGATTCGTTCTTAAGTTTTGGAATACGCGTCCCAACTCTCAAGCTGTGATTGAACTCGCTCAAACACTCATGTTCTCACAACTAACAACGTTAATTTGCAAACAGGAAATTCTTTTTCTTATTCAAAATCTTGTGTTAATCTTTTTTTACAAAACAAGGCCTTAAATAGGCATTATCACACGCCTACTATGGCTGGTCAAACCAGGCAATAAACAACCTAATTAAGGCTCTTAAAGAGGCTCTTAATTAGGCTAAACATACCTATTATGGCAGCCCTATAACAGCTATAAAAACTGAATCCTATGCAGCCATAAACAAGCAATTAACACTAGTTTTATGACTACAATTAACTCCTACTTATGACTCTCTAAAAGCTATATTATTAGACATAAAATTCAAGACTTAAATGACAATAAAACAGGAATTAAAATGACAGCAATTAAACAGTCAATTGGACCGTTGCATTTAGGCTTGATGTGTAAATGGTAGTTATGACACAGTCCATTAGACTATTGCATCAGGCTTGCTCGGCTTCAATGACTCCTTATTCAATGAAAGCTCGTGAACTAAGTAATCGTGGTTCTACTCGTATCATTCCCTCTCCCTTTAAAAAGAATTGTCCTCAATTCTCGACGCTTTCCTCGCTTGTTTGCAACGTGTTTGAATCTCACCCTAGATCGAGGTTTTGACATACCGCGGGACAACAATTCAGGCCATTTAAGGTTCGATTGGCCTGTATCTTTCAAACCCACATCGACTATTACGTTGTTACTCCCAACCAATGAAACCTTACTACTTTGCCTAGAGGGATAGATGGTTTCAGGCCTATTTCTCTTGGCGTAGGGATTCAGCCCAATCCAAGATGTGTGTGACCAAGTTTCGGACAGCCCCCATTCCTCGTCACATATCCTTGGTGACGCCATGCCCCAATTTAACGGACAATCTTGCTGTAAATGGTGTCCATCACAAATACAACACCCAACATCGATCATGGCTTGCACAATATCATCAAAGGGATTTTCTTTCTTAACCTGCTTGAGAACAAACTTGAGACTACCCTCTCGTTCAGTTATGTCTCTACACGCCTCACCCCTTTCTCCAACGCCTTTCATCTCTTCTATGAGTCGTGATTCAAGAGCAGAACCCACCTTGTTTTCACGACTTCCTTGGGCTGTTGAAATCGTCCCCATGTTCTCCTTGTAACCAAACAGCAAGGAAACTTGTCCAAAACAGCCATTTCTGGGTTCGGACAGTTAACAACAACTTCGGGAGTGTTATGAACCACGAGTACCGTGTCTCCTGATTCTTGCACCGCCTGGTTGTTGGCAAGTACATCGCTTGCCTCATAATACTCATCGAACACTGGTGGTAGATCTGGATTGAAAAGTGCCATTTCCCCCATTGGATCGTCTTGGTTTAAAGAAATCAAGAGCCTAAGCTCTGATACCATATGATACGAATTTTTGCGGAAGCGTTTTACAAGAGAAAAGGTTAATAATAAAAATAAGGGATATTTGCTTTGAATTCCGTCAAGAACTCAAAACAATGGGATATTTGCTCGAACTAGACCTATAATTCGAACAATGGTGAACTATAATCAAGACCTATTGATTACATTTCGGATTAGTGTTTGAAAACGCGTCAAACAATAACAAGGAAAGATTGAAACTCAACAATCAAAGGATTTTCTTTTATTCATATCTTGGGTCTTTATTCAATCCCATAGCAAGGTTTATATAGTCAACTCACAACTATACGGCTACAAACGAAAGGCCACCATTAAGAGTGCCCAATTAAGGTAATTCAAAGCTAATAATAATAAACTACAATTAACCAGATTAAATGCCTTGTCTAATAATAAAAATAGCAATAAAACTAATGAGTTATGATAGCAATTCCTCCAACTTTTCAGTGCACCGTGATTAAGCTCACCATTAAAGTGCCATTTCCCCCATTGGATCGTATTGGTTTAAAGAAATCAAGAGCCTAAGCTCTGATACCATATGATGCGATTGAGCAGCGGAATAGGACATGATTGTAACCGGGATATTTGCCAACGCTAGACCTATAGCATTAACAATGGAAAATCACTCAATACGCGTCGAATGATTTGTTCTTAAGTTTTGGAATACGCGTCCCAACTCTCAAGCTGTGATTGAACTCGCTCAAACACTCATGTTCTCACAATTAACAACGTTAATTTGCAAACAGGAAATTCTTTTTCTTATTCAAAATCTTGTGTTAATCTTTTTTTACAAAACAAGGCCTTAAATAGGCATTATCACACGCCTACTATGGCTGGTCAAACCAGGCAATAAACAACCTAATTAAGGCTCTTAAAGAGGCTCTTAATTAGGCTAAACATACCTATTATGGCAGCCCTATAACAGCTATAAAAACTGAATCCTATGCAGCCATAAACAAGCAATTAACACTAGTTTTATGACTACAATTAACTCCTACTTATGACTCTCTAAAAGCTACATTATTGGACATAAAATTCAAGACTTAAATGACAATAAAACAGGAATTAAAATGACAGCAATTAAACAGTCAATTGGACCGTTGCATTTAGGCTTGATGTGTAAATGGTAGTTATGACACAGTCCATTAGACTGTTGCATCAGGCTTGCTCGGCTTCAATGACTCCTTATTCAATGAAAGCTCGTGAACTAAGTAATCGTGGTTCTACTCGTATCATTCCCTCTCCCTTTAAAAAGAATTGTCCTCAATTCTCGACGCTTTCCTCGCTTGTTTGCAACGTGTTTGAATCTCACCCTAGATCGAGGTTTTGACATACTGCGGGACAACAATTCAGGCCATTCAAGGTTCGATTGGCCTGTATCTTTCAAACCCACACCGACTATCACGTTGTTACTCCCAACCAATGAAACCTTACTACTTTGCCTAGAGGGATAGATGGTTTCAGGCCTATTTCTCTTGGCGTAGGGATTCAGCCCAATCCAAGATGTGTGTGACCAAGTTTCGGACAGCCCCCATTCCTCGTCACATATCCTTGGTGACGCGATGCCCCAATTTAACGGACAATCTTGCTGTAAATGGTGTCCATCACAAATACAACACCCAACATCGATCATGGCTTGCACAATATCATCAAAGGGATTTTCTTTCTTAACCTGCTTGAGAACAAACTTGAGACTACCATCTCGTTCAGTTATGTCTCTACACGCCTCACCCCTTTCTCCAACGCCTTTCATCTCTTCTATGAGTCGTGATTCAAGAGCAGAACCCACCTTGTTTTCACGACTTCCTTGGGCTGTTGAAATCGTCCCCATGTTCTCCTTGTTAACCAAACAGCAAGGAAACTTGTCCAAAACAGCCATTTCTGGGTTCGGACAGTTAACAACAACTTCGGGAGTGTTATGAACCACGAGTACCGTGTCTCCTGATTCTTGCACCGCCTGGTTGTTGGCAAGTACATCGCTTGCCTCATAATACTCATCGAACACTGGTGGTAGATCTGGATTGAAAAGTGCCATTTCCCCCATTGGATCGTCTTGGTTTAAAGAAATCAAGAGCCTAAGCTCTGATACCATATGATACGAATTTTTGCGGAAGCGTTTTACAAGAGAAAAGGTTAATAATAAAAATAAGGGATATTTGCTTTGAATTCCGTCAAGAACTCAAAACAATGGGATATTTGCTCGAACTAGACCTATAATTCGAACAATGGTGAACTATAATCAAGACCTATTGATTACATTTCGGATTAGTGTTTGAAAACGCGTCAAACAATAACAAGGAAAGATTGAAACTCAACAATCAAAGGATTTTCTTTTATTCATATCTTGGGTCTTTATTCAATCCCATAGCAAGGTTTATATAGTCAACTCACAACTATACGGCTACAAACGAAAGGCCACCATTAAGAGTGCCCAATTAAGGTAATTCAAAGCTAATAATAATAAACTACAATTAACCAGATTAAATGCCTTGTCTAATAATAAAAATAGCAATAAAACTAATGAGTTATGAGAGCAATTCCTCCAACTTTTCAGTGCACCGTGATTAAGCTCACCATTAAAGTGCCATTTCCCCCATTGGATCGTCTTGGTTTAAAGAAATCAAGAGCCTAAGCTCTGATACCATATGATGCGATTGAGCAGCGGAATAGGACATGATTGTAACCGGGATATTTGCCAACGCTAGACCTATAGCATTAACAATGGAAAATCACTCAATACGCGTCGAATGATTCGTTCTTAAGTTTTGGAATACGCGTCCCAACTCTCAAGCTGTGATTGAACTCGCTCAGACACTCATGTTCTCACAATTAACAACGTTAATTTGCAAACAGGAAATTCTTTTTCTTATTCAAAATCTTGTGTTAATCTTTTTTTACAAAACAAGGCCTTAAATAGGCATTATCACACGCCTACTATGGCTGGTCAAACCAGGCAATAAACAACCTTATTAAGGCTCTTAAAGAGGCTCTTAATTAGGCTAAACATACCTATTATGGCAGCCCTATAACAGCTATAAAAACTGAATCCTATGCAGCCATAAACAAGCAATTAACACTAGTTTTATGACTACAATTAACTCCTACTTATGACTCTCTAAAAGCTACATTATTGGACATAAAATTCAAGACTTAAATGACAATAAAACAGGAATTAAAATGACAGCAATTAAACAGTCAATTGGACCGTTGCATTTAGGCTTGATGTGTAAATGGTAGTTATGACACAGTCCATTAGACTGTTGCATCAGGCTTGCTCGGCTTCAATGACTCCTTATTCAATGAAAGCTCGTGAACTAAGTAATCGTGGTTCTACTCGTATCATTCCCTCTCCCTTTAAAAAGAATTGTCCTCAATTCTCGACGCTTTCCTTGCTTGTTTGCAACGTGTTTGAATCTCACCCTAGATCGAGGTTTTGACATACCGCGGGACAACAATTCAGGCCATTTAAGGTTCGATTGGCCTGTATCTTTCAAACCCACATCGACTATTACGTTGTTACTCCCAACCAATGAAACCTTACTACTTTGCCTAGAGGGATAGATGGTTTCAGGCCTATTTCTCTTGGCGTAGGGATTCAGCCCAATCCAAGATGTGTGTGACCAAGTTTCGGACAGCCCCCATTCCTCGTCACATATCCTTGGTGACGCGATGCCCCAATTTAACGGACAATCTTGCTGTAAATGGTGTCCATCACAAATACAACACCCAACATCGATCATGGCTTGCACAATATCATCAAAGGGATTTTCTTTCTTAACCTGCTTGAGAACAAACTTGAGACTACCATCTCGTTCAGTTATGTCTCTACACGCCTCACCCCTTTCTCCAACGCCTTTCATCTCTTCTATGAGTCGTGATTCAAGAGCAGAACCCACCTTGTTTTCACGACTTCCTTGGGCTGTTGAAATCGTCCCCATGTTCTCCTTGTAACCAAACAGCAAGGAAACTTGTCCAAAACAGCCATTTCTGGGTTCGGACAGTTAACAACAACTTCGGGAGTGTTATGAACCACGAGTACCGTGTCTCCTGATTCTTGCACCGCCTGGTTGTTGGCAAGTACATCGCTTGCCTCATAATACTCATCGAACACTGGTGGTAGATCTGGATTGAAAAGTGCCATTTCCCCCATTGGATCGTCTTGGTTTAAAGAAATCAAGAGCCTAAGCTCTGATACCATATGATACGAATTTTTGCGGAAGCGTTTTACAAGAGAAAAGGTTAATAATAAAAATAAGGGATATTTGCTTTGAATTCCGTCAAGAACTCAAAACAATGGGATATTTGCTCGAACTAGACCTATAATTCGAACAATGGTGAACTATAATCAAGACCTATTGATTACATTTCGGATTAGTGTTTGAAAACGCGTCAAACAATAACAAGGAAAGATTGAAAGTCAACAATCAAAGGATTTTCTTTTATTCATATCTTGGGTCTTTATTCAATCCCATAGCAAGGTTTATATAGTCAACTCACAACTATACGGCTACAAACGAAAGGCCACCATTAAGAGTGCCCAATTAAGGTAATTCAAAGCTAATAATAATAAACTACAATTAACCAGATTAAATGCCTTGTCTAATAATAAAAATAGCAATAAAACTAATGAGTTATGAGAGCAATTCCTCCAACTTTTCAGTGCACCGTGATTAAGCTCACCATTAAAGTGCCATTTCCCCCATTGGATCGTCTTGGTTTAAAGAAATCAAGAGCCTAAGCTCTGATACCATATGATGCGATTGAGCAGCGGAATAGGACATGATTGTAACCGGGATATTTGCCAACGCTAGACCTATAGCATTAACAATGGAAAATCACTCAATACGCGTCGAATGATTCGTTCTTAAGTTTTGGAATACGCGTCCCAACTCTCAAGCTGTGATTGAACTCGCTCAAACACTCATGTTCTCACAATTAACAACGTTAATTTGCAAACAGGAAATTCTTTTTCTTATTCAAAATCTTGTGTTCATCTTATATTACAAAACAAGGCCTTAAATAGGCATTATCACACGCCTACTATGGCTGGTCAAACCAGGCAATAAACAACCTAATTAAGGCTCTTAATTAGGCTAAACATACCTATTATGGCAGCCCTATAACAGCTATAAAAACTGAATCCTATGCAGCCATAAACAAGCAATTAACACTAGTTTTATGACTACAATTAACTCCTACTTATGACTCTCTAAAAGCTACATTATTGGACATAAAATTCAAGACTTAAATGACAATAAAACAGGAATTAAAATGACAGCAATTAAACAGTCAATTGGACCGTTGCATTTAGGCTTGATGTGTAAATGGTAGTTATGACACAGTCCATTAGACTGTTGCATCAGCTTTGCTCGGTTCAATGAACACCTTATTCAATGAAAGGCTAGTGAATAAGTCAATCGTGGTTCTACTCGTATCATATCCCCTTTAAACAGATTGGCCTCAATTCTCGACGTTTTCCTCGCTTTGTTGCAAACCGTGTTTGAATCTCACCATAGATCGAGTTTTGACATACAGCGGGACAACAATTCAGGCCATTTAAGGTTCGATTGGCCTGTATCTTCAAACCCCATCGACTAAAACCTAATTACGTGTTACTCCCAAACCAATGAACCCCTTACTACTTTTGCTAGAGGGATAGAGTGGTTTCAGGCCTATTTCTCTGGGCGTAGGGATTCAGGCCCAATCCCAAGATGTGTGTGACACAAGTTTCGGACACCCATTCCTCGTCCACATATCCGTGGGGTGCGCCATGCCCCAATTTTTTAACGACAATCTTGCTGTTAATGGTGATCCATCACAAATACATAACCCAAAATCGATCAGGGCTTGCACAATATCATCAAGGGATTTTCTTCTTCAACCTGCTTGAGACACAACTTGAGACAACCATCGTTCAGTTATGTATCTACACGCCTCACCCCCCTTTCTACCGAACGCCTTTCATCTCTTCTTGAGTCGTGATTCAAGAGCAGAAACCCACCTTGTTTTAACGACTTCCTTGGGTGTGAAAATCGTACCCATGTTATCCTTGTGAAACCAAAACAGCAGGAAATCTGTCCAAAAAGCCCATTTCTGGGTTTCAGGACAGTAAACAACAACTTCGGAGTGTTAGGAAAACCACGAGAGTAACGTGTCTCTGATTTTGCACCGCATGGTTGTTGGCAAGTACATCGCCTGCCTCATAATACTCATCGAACACTGGTGGTAGATCTGGATTGAAAAGTGCCATGTCCCCCATTGGATCGTCTTGGTTTAAAGAAATCAAGAGCCTAAGCTCTGATACCATATGATACGAATTTTTGCGGAAGCGTTTTACAAGAGAAAGACTAATAATAAAATAAAAGATATTTGCTTTGAATTCCGTCAAGAACTCAAAACAATGGGATATTTGCTCGAACTAGACCTATAATTCGAACAATGGTGAACTATAATCAAGACCTATTGATTACATTTCGGATTAGTGTTTGAAAACGCGTCAAACAATAACAAGGAAAGATTGAAACTCAACAATCAAAGGATTTTCTTTTATTCATATCTTGGGTCTTTATTTAATCCCATAGCAAGGTTTATATAGTCAACTCACAACTATACGGCTACAAACGAAAGGCCACCATTAAGAGTGCCCAATTAAGGTAATTCAAAGCTAATAATAATAAACTACAATTAATCAGATTAAATGCCTTGTCTAATAATAAAAATAGCAATAAAACTAATGAGTTATGAGAGCAATTCCTCCAACTTTTTAGTGCACCGTGATTAAGCTCACCATTAAAGTGCCATTTCCCCCATTGGATCGTCTTGGTTTAAAGAAATCAAGAGCCTAAGCTCTGATACCATATGATGCGAGTTGAGCAGCGGATATAGGACATGATTGTAACCGGGGAGATTTGCCAACGTTCGACCTATAGCATCAATCAATGGAAAAATCAACTCAATAAGCGTGAATGATTGTGCTTAGTTTTGGAATACGCGTCCCAACTCTCAAAAGGGTGATTGACTCGCTCAAAACACTCATGTTCTCACAATGAAAAAACTGAATTCTGCAATACAGGAAATTCTTTTTCTTAATTCAAAATCCCTTGCGGTAATTCCTTTTTGGTACAAAAACAAGGCCTTAATGAGGCATATCACACGCCTAAAATGGCCTGGTCCAACACGGCAATAAACAACTAATTAAGGTCTTAAAGAGGCTCTTAAATTAGGCTAAACCTTACAATTACTGGCGCCCTATAACCGCTATTAAAAACTGATCTATGCAGCCATACAAGCAATTACACAATAGTTTTAGACTACAATTAACTCCTACTTATGACTCTCTAAAAGCTATATTATTACACATAAAATTCAAGACTTAAATGACAATAAAACAGGAATTAAAATGACAGCAATTAAACAGTCAATTGGACCGTTGCATTTAGGCTTGATGTGTAAATGGTAGTTATGACACAGTCCATTAGACTGTTGCATCAGGCTTGCTCGGCTTCAATGACTCCTTATTCAATGAAAGCTCGTGAACTAAGTAATCGTGGTTCTACTCGTAT
>JAIUZE010070605.1:0-107446 GCA_022085475.1 Heliosperma pusillum | reverse complement strand
CTTCTTTAGCCAAGATGGAAAGGCTTCCTATCATACCTTCATTTTCTAAACCTTTAACTCTAACTTTGCCTAGTGAGAAATTGTTGCCGTCAGTTTTGCAGGCACCCGTGGTTGAGTTGAAACCATTACCTTCCCATTTGAAGTATGTTTTTCTAGGTGATGAAGAAACTTTACCGGTGATCATTTCTAGCAAGCTTACCGAGGAGCAAGAGGTAAAGTTGGTGGGGGTTCTTAAGGAGAATAAGCTTGCAATTGGATGGACTATTGCCGACATCAAGGGTATTAGTCCAACCACTTGTATAGTTGTATGCACCACATATTCTTGGAAGAGGATGCCAAACCGGTAAGGCAACCACAAAGGCGATTGAATCCACCTATGATGGAGGTGGTGAAGAAAGAGATCCTAAAGCTTTTGCAAGTGGGTATGATATACCCAATATCCGATAGCAAGTGGGTGAGCCCCACTCAAGTGGTGCCAAAGAAAAGTGGAGTGACGGTTGTAGAAAATCAACATGGAGAATTGGTTCCCACCCGAGTACAAAATGGGTGGCGTGTTTGTATCGACTACCGTAGACTCAATGCGGTGACAAGGAAGGATCACTTTCCCTTGCCTTTTATTGATCAAATGCTTGAGAGGCTTGCTGGTAAGCCTTTTTATTGCTTTTTAGATGGTTATTCGGGCTATTTTCAAATTACTATTGCGCCCGAAGATCAAGATAAGACCACCTTTACTTGTCCATTTGGCACCTTTGCGTATCGACGAATGCCATTTGGGTTATGTAATGCTCCCGCAACTTTTCAACGATGCATGGTTAGTATTTTCTCGGAATATGTTGAGAATTTCATTGAAGTTTTCATGGATGACTTTACCGTGCATGGTGATTCCTTTGATAGTTGTTTGACTCATTTATCTCTTGTGCTTAGGAGATGCATTGATACTAACCTTGTCTTAAATTCTGAGAAATGTCATTTTATGGTAGAGCAAGGTATTGTACTTGGGCATGTGATTTCCTCTAAGGGAATTGAGGTTGATAAAGCCAAAATTGACACTATTCAATCACTTCCTCACCCTACTAATGTTCGTGAAGTTCGCTCTTTCCTTGGTCATGCAGGTTTTTATAGGCGGTTTATCAAGGACTTTTCCAAGGTAGCTTCACCATTGTGCAAATTATTGCAAAAGGAGGTCGAATTCGAGTTTGACTTAGCGTGTAAGGAGGCATTTGACAAGCTAAAGGAGAAGTTGACGTCGGCTCCAATCATACAAGCTCCAAATTGGTCTCTTCCATTTGAGCTTATGTGTGATGCTAGTGACTACGCCGTCGGTGCCGTCTTGGGTCAACGAGTTGGGAGAGTGCCCCATGTGATCTACTATGCCTCTTTGACTCTCAATGAGGCTCAGAAGAACTATTCTACTACCGAAAAGGAGATGTTGGCGGTGGTATTTGCTTTAGAAAAGTTTAGATCCTATCTACTTGGTACTAAAGTAGTGGTTTTCACCGATCATGCCGCTCTTAGGTATTTGATGACAAAGAAAGAGGCTAAGCCAAGGCTTCTCCGATGGGTATTGTTACTAAGTGAATTTGACATAGAGGTGAAAGACAAGAAAGGGGCCGAAAATGTGGTTGCGGACCACTTAAGTCGGTTAGTGAATGTGGAGAAACTTGCGGAGCCTATTCGAGGCACATTTCCCGATGAAACACTCTTTGCCCTTACTTCCGTTTCTCCTTGGTATGCTAACATTGTTAACTTTCTTGTTTCCAATGCATTTCCTACAGGTTTCTCCAAATCCCAAAAGGAGAAGATACGGAGTGATGCCAAATACTATGTTTGGGATGATCCTTACTTATGGAAGCATTGCTCGGATCAAGTGGTGAGGAGATGTGTTCCGGAAAATGAGATGAGTTGTATTCTAACTTTTTGTCATTCCTATGCTTGTGGGGGACACTTTGGAGCTAGGAGGACCGCAAAGAAAGTGCTTGATTGTGGCTTCTATTGGCCGAACTTGTTTCGGGATGCCCATGGTTTTGTCAAAACTTGTGACAATTGTCAGCGGAGTGGTAACATTTCTCGTCGTAACGAGATGCCTCAAACCCCTATGCTTTATTGTGAAATTTTTGATGTGTGGGGTATAGATTTTATGGGTCCATTTCCCATGTCTCATGGTTTCTTATATGTACTTCTTGCCGTTGATTATGTATCGAAGTGGGTGGAAGCTAAACCCACTAGGACTAACGATGCTAAAGTTGTTGCAGATTTTCTCAAGTCTAACATCTTTTCTAGGTTCGGAATTCCACGAGCAATGATAAGCGATAGAGGAACACACTTTTGCAATAGGACGGTAGAAGCACTTTTAAAGAAATATTGCGTCACTCACAAGGTATCTACCGCTTACCATCCTCAAACAAATGGCCAAGCCGAAGTGTCCAATAGAGAGGTGAAGTCAATCTTGGAAAAGACGGTGAATCCGAATCGGAAAGATTGGAGCTTGAGGTTGGATGATGCCTTATGGGCGTATAGAACGGCCTATAAAACTCCGATTGGTATGTCACCATACCGGTTGGTTTTTGGTAAGTCTTGTCATCTTCCGGTCGAGCTTGAGCACAAGGCTTTTTGGGCGGTAAAAACTTTAAACATGAGAATGGATGAGTCGGTGTGCACCGGAAGTTGCAATTGCAAGAGTTAGAGGAGATTAGAAATGAGTCGTATGAAAATGCGGCAATTTTCAAAGAGCGAACAAAGGCGTGGCATGATAAGATGCTTTCTAGGAAGACTTTTTCCGTTGGTCAAAAGGTTTTCCTTTACATCTCCCGTCTTCGCTTATTTCCAGGTAAGCTACGGTCAAGATGGGTTGGCCCATTTATTGTCACTCAAGTATTTCCACATGGAGCGGTGGAGATTCGTAGTCCGTCTACGGAGAAGATTTTCAAAGTGAATGGACACCGTCTCAAACCGTATTATGACGGATTTCAAAATGAAGCGGTCGAGGAAGTTAATCTTATCGACCCAATTTATGAAGATTAAGCTTCTCATTCCCATGTCGAGCCACGACATTAACTAAGGCGCTTTACGGGAGGCAACCCGATTTTCTTTTATTTTATTTTATTTATTTTATGTAGTTCTATTTGCTTGTTATTAGATTAGTTTCCTTCAATCTAATTTACTTATGTTTATGTTTTGTAGGTAAAGAGAAAAAGAAAAAAAAAAATCAAAACATGGAATTGCCTTGAACAGCCGCGGACAGCAGCCACCACGCGGCACCAGCCACCCTCACGCGGCGATTCCTCCTGTTTTGACAGCAGCCACCACGCGGCACCAGCCACCCTCACGCGGCGATTCCTCCTGTTTTGACAGCCGCACCACGCGGCCTTTTGCCGCCCCACGCATAGAGCTGCAGCAGCAGCACCAGCCCTCGCGGCCACAACAGCCACCACGCGGCTCTCCTCCCTGTTTTTTTAGCCGCCCCACGCGGCCGTTCTGCCGCCCCACGCGGCCAACTTCAGGTACGAATACCCTAGCTTCCCTCTCCTTCATTCGGTTCCCAGATACTTAAAAAAATCAGCCCCAAATTCTGTCAACTGGAAATTCGTTCGAGGCTCTTATTTGCAACCGTAGAACCATTCCCACATGCTCAATTCATTCTTACTTAGTTCACATCTTTGCTTCGCTTCTCAAACAACAATTTTTATTGAATTCTTTCTACTAGTGTAATTTTCGGAAATTTGATACCCTACCATTGGGGTTTCGGAAATTTCGAAATTTGGATGTTGCAAGGTTCGATTTTTGGGTCAATTTTCAGCAATAAGGAGATTACATTATCATTTTTCATATAGAAGAACAAATTTCTCATCTTTTGGGTAACAATTTCATACTTTGTCTCTTCCTTTTAATTTTATGCTTGAATTTTAATTTTAGCTTTAATTTAAAGGAATTATCATTGTTTCTTGAGTTTTTGTTGGTGATTTATTGGTCTTGTGATTGAATTAATTGAAATTGTTCTTTGTTGAGGGAGATTTGGAGTTGTAAGTGAGCTTTGTTGTTGTTCTTGAGCAATTGGAATTGTTCTTTGTTGTGCATTGTTGTCATTGTCGGGATGAGAACCAATAAACGCGGCACCACCATCGTTTCTACCTCACAACCACCCACCAAAACACAAAAAAATTACCCACACCACTTCGAAAACAACCACCATTATTCCTAGACGAATACCCATTCCTAAACCCGCTTCTTTAACACTTACACAAGGCCAAATTTGGGATGATTTACATGACCGTCATATGACGGAAACCCGATTCCTTTGTCATGCCACATTAGAGAAATTGGGAATGCTTGATGTAGTGAAGTCTTTGTTGAAATGTGTTGGTTTGGAGAATTTCATGACTAAGGGAGCCCACACTTATAGGAGATACACTTTAGAGTTCTTATCCACTTTGACATTGTCGGGAGAGTCCAATAAAACTCCTAAAATCACCTTCCGTTTGAAAGGAAAGCCTCATTCTTTAACTTATGCGGGGTTGAGAAAAGCTTTTGGTATTAAGGAGATGAGTGAGGTGACATATAAGGGTTTAGGTAAAGAGGCGGAAACTTAATGGTGGAAGGAGTTGACGGGTTTGGATACAAAAGCGAAACAAGGTGAAATAAGCTCAAAAATCCCTCATCCTTGTCTTAGGCTTGCTCACCGTTTGATAGCCAGTACATTCCTTTGTAAAGGGGAACCCACTAAACTCCCTCGTGTCCAATTTGGTTATTTATGGGCTATGACTCCGGAGGGTGAGGGTGTTCCCGATTGGGTTTCTCTTTTTGTGAAATCTTGCTTACGATTGGGTACTACGAAGGGAACTAGGATTGGTGGTGGGGGTTTGGTGACTTTGATAATGAAACATTTGAAGATAGATGTGGGGGATGATGAAGTGCCTTTGATGGATAACTATCTTTTGGATATTCCTTGTTTGATCCAAGCTAAGTTGCTACGACCTCGGTTGGTAGAGGGTACTTACTTTTGGTGTTGGGGTCCCAAGAATGATCCTTATTTGAAAATGCCTCCTTCGGAGGACGAGCCTTTGACTTATGGGGAAGTGACGGAGGATTTCTTTGTTAGCCCCGATCCTGATCTTGATCCTTTAATGGATGGAGAAGATGGAAGTGAAGATGAGGGATCCGACGAGCTTAGTAGGGGTAGTACGTCTAATGACGATGCGGAGGGTAATGGTGATGGTGATGGTGCTAGAAGTGGTAAAGATACTACGGCTACACGGTCGGTTGCTACTACTTCCGTGGCTACTTATGATCAAGTTTGGATGAAAGAGGTTGATACTTGGAGGAAAGAGGTGGATGCTAGGCAAGTTAGGACCGATGATAAGCTCGCCGCACTTTCTAATATGCTTTTGGAGACACATGAGCTTGTTCGGTCTTTGAATAGTAAGTGGGATGACTTTGCTAAAACACGGGAACTTAGGGAGGCGGATCATGCCTTTAAGAGTGATGGTACCGGAGATCCCTCCGGTCCTTGAAGTCCTTTGGTATGTTTTTCTTTCTCTTTTCCATGTCTTACTTTTTGTTGTTCCTCCCATTGAGGGCAATGTGAAGATTAAGCGTGGGGGAGGGAATTCCATGTTGTATATATTTTATTCTGTTAAAAAAAAAAAAAAAAAAAAAATGAGAAAGAAAAAAACAAGAAAAGAAAGAACCTGGCTAGGTGAAAACCCGCAAGGGCGGGCGCCTAGGCAAGATTGGGTGAAATGGCCGAGGACGGAGTGAAAACCCGAAAGGGCATTCCGGGTAAAATGAAGAATTGAGATGCGTGCCATGAGAGTAGTGTAAGGAATAAAAGCTAGATCGAAAACCCGCAAGGGCGGGCGATCTAGGCAAAATGAGGGAATAGGAAAGAAAAAAAAAAAAAAGTTACTTGATTACTTGATCTACCTTGGAGTTGGCGACATAAGGAGGTTTGAAGGGTGGTTCGGGATTTAATCATTTGAAGTAATAAGGGGGGTTGGGTGGTGAAGTGTGATAAGTTTAAATACATTGCGTCTTTGTGTTTTGATTTATCGTTTGGCTTAGATGTTGTTTGGTTGGGAACTTGGGTCACATGGTCATTATTTTAGGATTTGGACGTGCACTTTGTTGAGACCATGTACCTACTCGGAGGGATTAAGTATTGAGAGATAGTTGGAGTAGTAGTGATTAATTGTGGTGTTTAGAGTTGGAGCAAGCTACTCACGTTTTGCTATATAGACCTTGGTGTGGGTTCTCTTTGACTTATCCTTGAGTTTTACTCGAGGACGAGTAAAGGTCTAAGCGTGGGAGAGTTTGATTAGTCTAGTTTAGTAGGGGTTAATAAAGTTATTTTGATGATTAAATGATGGGTTAAGAAGTATATTTGGGGATTTTAGTGCTTATGTCTTGAGTGTTGGTTTGGTAATGGACTTGTGTGTTTTAATGGGGTAATTGGATTGATTTCTTGCTATGAGTGGAGAAGGGCTTCTTTAGAGGTTAGTATTGGGCTAAGGATGTCATGAGAGTGTTGATTCTGAAGCAAGTCAAAGCCCAAAACAATGAGTCAAAATGCGTAAAAGAGAAGAAAAGCAGGCTGCGAGGAGCGGCTAGCTGCGTGGCGCGGCTACTAGCTAGCTGCGAGGAGAGGCTAGCTGCGTGGAGAGGCTGAGCATTGGATTCCGACGACTCTTCTAATTCCTCTTTAATTCAGCCATTATGCCCATACTTTATGAGGTTTTATGAGGTTTTATGAGGTTTTATTAGGATTTATGAAGATGCTCTTTGAAGACCTATAAAAGGAGGGATTGTTGATCACTTTAGACATATCTTCTTCCATCTTTTAATCATCATAATACATAGAAAATACTTTAAATTTCTAGTTTGTTTTAGTTATTTTGTATGGAAGGCTAAGTTCTACATCTTGGAACAAGTTCTTGAAGCCAAGTTAGTTTGAATTGTAAGACTCTTATTCTAATTCTATTTCATTTTTAGAGTATCAAATTTAGTTTGCATTATTGTTGGTTTGTTAATTATGCACCTAGAATGATCAACTAGTTGTCATTAGTTAATTAACCATTGCTAGATTAGATGAATGAATCTTTTGTTTGTTTATCTATTTCATTGTAGCAATTATAATTCATCAATTCGTATCCTTTCATCATCGTTGAGTTATAAAAGACTAAATTTATATGAACCAAAGTGAAGCAACGCTTGTTTTCTTCATTCGTTTATCTTTGCTAAATTCCATCGCTTTAATCTACAATCTCGATACAATTGAGCGCTTGACTAAATTGACGATATTGTAAGGAATATTTGTTTACGCTTGTAACTAATAATCATTCATAAGTGGAATTAGAAGTCAACAACTTCATAGCAAAGTACTCAATATTGAAATAGAAAAGAAGAGTCAATAATCAATTCATAACTTGTTGGTGGAAATTACTTGGTCCAAGAATCATTCTCATATTTGTTACACATTCTCAATTATTATATTGTCTTGATATTTCATTTCATTCTTGTTTTAGTAGACATAGAATATCAACATTTCAAAACCCCCCTTTAGTTACTTGCTTTTACACAAATTTAATAAACAAAACACCTTCCTTGTGGGATCGACCTCTACTTACACTAACTATTAGTTTGCGTTTGTAGTAGTTAAAAATACTAATTTGGAGACTCGCGACAAGTCTAGCCAGAGACTAGTTAATTAATCCCGGCCAGTAATCAAACAACTAGAATTAAAACGATAATCAAACGATAACCATGCAATTGCAATTCAATTAGTTAATTATCTACCCCTTCTAACAATCCTAGATCCCCTTTCAACCCTAGAAAGGAATTTAGCTACTCATAATAATATAAATAACAACAATAATAATTAAAGTAAACATGCTTAACAATAATGAAAGGATGAACAAAGAATAATTAAAGAACAAGAAGACAATTAAATTGAATAACGAAGAAAGATTGAAGAATACCGATTACAAGTTGAACTAAAGACAATCGTCTTTGATGAATAAAATCTAGAGGCAAAGAAAGCTAAATTAGGTTTTCTAATATTAAAACATAAGAAAGCACAAGAAAGCACACCCAATTATGAAAGACGAGTTTTCTTTTTATAAAAAAAATCTAGTAATTAATTAGGTTAAAGTTTAGGAAAATATGAAAAGCCGCCGAAAAGCTAGGTTGCTCGATCGAGCAAGGGACTTCTGCTCGATTGAGCAAGGTAGGACTGCTCGATCGAGCATCTCTTCTTTTTGGCTCGTTTCTTCATTTCTTCTCTTTCTTTCTCGATTTCCGTGCCTAACCTTCTATGATCCGACTCCGCCATGCTTCATATCTACTCAAAAAAGCTCCAAATGCATCCAATCTGCATTAAAACATAACAGAAGCGGCAGAAACGATATTCTAGCTAAAATAGCATAGAAATAAGCAAGGAAAGACAATAAATCGAGTTATATGTGTCTAAGGGAAGCATAAAACATGTATATAAATAATGATCATCATTCTTCATGGGTGTAAGACCCTTCTAAGGAGACTCTACCTTTAATTAGAATAGGGTGGTTATTGTTGTAGTTTTTGTAGTAATTAAAAACTATAAAACAATTGCAAATTAGTAATTACAAAGACTCTAAAACCGAAATGAAAAACGAAATTATAAGACGGTGTTTATAACCCAATCGAATCACGCAAGAATGCATTTTCCTTAGAATATTTCGACCCTACAAGCCTTTGGGTATCACGAAATCCCTTGAGGATAAGACGATTACAACTTTGTCTTAAGGCAAGAACAAAGATCAAATAACAAGGGAGTTTTTCTTTTGTTTTTATTTTGTCAAAATCTGAAAAAATGAAAGTGAAGTAAAGTGTATTCTTTCATTCAATTCAATCCTTCACATATATATAAGAATTTATGTGATTAGATACATAATACAAACATATATTATTTAATGGATAAATGCATGGGAAAACATCCAAAGATTACCGTCGTTGGGTTTCATTTGAAACCCAAACAACACAAGTGAAATGCGCGCGGAAAACAGAAGAAATACCCAGAAAACTGAAACCCCGATCGGGGTTTGGTATATCTTGGTACATATAAATAATCAAAGACTTTACAGACCCCAAATCCTATCGGGGTTAGGTCAGCCACCCCGATCGCGGTTATGTCTCCCAAGTTTTATTTACGCAAAACACTAAGTATAATACTTAGTAAAACCGAGTATAAAACTCAACACAAATAACGAGTCGATATAAAATAAAATAAACTCGTCATTTCCTTATCTATTACAACCATGAACTCGATATACGATTATATGAGCATACACTCCGTATTCCCGACTCACATTATATCCTTTACGAGCTCAAGAACCGACTTTGACTTGAAAACCCGAATGTACTTAAATGACTTGTGATCAAAATCACTAACAGTTATGTCAGTTATATATTTTCTATAACAATATATAGTCAATGTTGTTAGGATCGAGATTCTACTTTGGATCGATGGAGTAGGTAGGATCGAATCGGTAGAATCGGATCGTAGGATCGTAAGATTCTACAAACTCACTAAATATAGTTTTTTATTTGGTAAAAACATAAAATTGAAGATCAAAATACATATTTATTAATATTTATCCATGCATTATTGATGATTGATACTTTCAGTACTATTAGATTAACATGTTTCTAAAACTTACGCAAGATTCGGATTTTACAATGTCATTATATAGATAAATATTTATACTTTTATTATAATATCGGATCGTAGAATCGTAAGATCGTAGGATCGCATTATGATCCTACCTTTAAAACTTTTTCAAACAAATAGGATCGTAAGATTCTACAACCATTGTAGAATCATAACATTTAGGATCGGTCAAGTTTTTTTGGATCGTAAAGCCGTAATATCGTAGAATCGAATCGGGATTCTCACAACAATGTATAGTAAAATCAAATTCTACAGAATTTTAAATTAGTAAATTACTAATTTTTGAAAGGAGGGAGCATGTTATTATCATTTTACCTGTTTCATCGCGTTTAAAAAAATTAAACAGCGACCAAATACAAGGGCAGATTTAGGGGGATTCGGGGGGCAGTTGGCCACCCTAACATTTCAGAAATCTATATGCTTTAAGACCATTTGCATCGCCCATCACTTTGGTATAATTAATGCCAAAAAGTTAAAAGTGATGGTCACTTTACAAAATATCCATCATCACTTGCCAAATTGATGGTGATGACCATCTCTACACCGAAGACAAAATTGATGGCCAAGTTGTGGGCCCAGTCTGAATTATTATGTTATTTTAATGATATGACAACAATTCCCAATGTGCTACTTTCAATTAATTTCCTAACTGAAGCTATCTCAACGGCTAATTTCAACAACGGCTAAAAATTTGCAAACGGCTATTATTTTTAGTCTGATCAATTTTTTTTATATTGTCATATTGCTTTAAATAGTTGTTAAATTTTTACAATTTCTCATCTATTCCTCTTAACTTATCTTACTATATTTTCTAATTTCACATACTTATTATTATTCTCTCATATTTATCTATTTTATGGAGCCAAATAATTCAATACCACCTAATGAAGTTCCCGATCCTAGAGTATTAGAATTGTGGAATGAATTTCAACAAACTCATAGTAGTATTATACCACAAAATTCATTGCCTCCACAAAATTCATATCTCCGACAAAATTCGTCACACACACAAATTCCATATCCCCCTCAAATTCCATATCCCCCTCAAATTCCATATCCCTCTCCGCAATATAATAGTAATCCATTTCAACAAGTTTATTCTAATCGTCCACCGCAACGGCCACCATATCCACAAAATATTAATATTAATAATTTACCTTTGAGTCAAAATATTTCTTCACAAGAAAATAATTACCTCCCATTTTCTTCTCAAACACCTCCAAATTACCAAAATATTCGTCAAAGTAATATTCAAATTGAAGAATTAGATGACGATTACAACAATGAGCAAACATCGGGTGGGAGTGTACATTTTACTAATGATGAGGATGAGGCTTTGATTTTGTCATTTATGAAAGTCTCTGAAGATAGTATTGTTGGCACTAACCAAAAGAGAGAAGCAGTTTGGGCAAAAGTTGAAATGTTTTATGAAGAAACTCGTCTTGTCAACCCACATAAACTTAAACAAAAGAATGTTAATTCCCTTAGTTGCAGAATGCGTCGTATATGCAAAGCCGTAATGACATGGGGTGGTTGCATTGCAGAAGCTTATCGAAAGAAGTCAAGTGGGATGTCAGAAGATGATGTCATTCAAATGGCTCATAAGTTACACAAGACAAAATTCAATTACGAACATGCTTGGCGCATGTTAAAACAACATAGAAAATGGCAAGAATTAATTGCTCCATATGCCGGCAATCCGGGGAAGAGAGCTCAAGAAGAAGATCCAACCACTCCTACAAATGTCTCTACACCTGAAACCGGCAGTAGTGGTAAGAGAACTGATAACCGCACTATTTGCGCGTTTTATAAGCTAATAATTATGCTATTTATTCCCTATTTTCATGTGTTTTATGTTAGAATCACGTTTAGAGGCTTTAGATACGTAAAACTCGTCTCCCGGGTGTGTTGTTTGGTATTTTTTGTTTCTTTGAGTTGTTTAGGAACAAGTTGAACTCAAAATGCCCACATCTTGGCATGAGGAAGGCCCATGGACCAACCAAACAACCCATGCTTCAACAAAGGAAGGAAAAAAGCGGAAAAAAGGCGAAAAGGGGAGAAAAAGCATTGTCGTGCTCAACTCATACTGGAAAGCTTACACCGTGCTGTTCCTACCGTGCTCAACTCAACTGAGCCGTGCGAAACTCATACAGAAAAGCTTACACCGTGCTGTTCCAACCGTGCTTATCTCAACTTTGCCGTGCGCAGCTCCAGATTTGAGCACAGCCCATCCGTCTTTTAAATGACCTCGTTTTGCGTGTTTTTTGCCTCTTGTATAAATAGCCCAAACCTGAAATTGTAGAGGGAGTTCTTTTTCTTAGCTTTCATAGAGAGAAAACAACAAAAAATCAAAATAACATTCTAGATCTAGTATTCAATTGTAATCCAAATTACAAGCTTTAATCTAATTTCTTTCTTTTCACCTCTCATTTTCCTCATAGTTGGTAACAATTTCTTTCTCTTTACTTTTATTTATGCCTTTGTTTATGTTTTATGTTTTTCAAGTTTGAATGTTTAGATTGCTTATACTTAAAGTTTCCATCTTTGAATTTATTGTTTGTTTAATTTTAGTCTAGTTGATTGAATTTCATCATCTAGTTAGTAATTGCATGCTATCAATCAAAAATCTCATCTTTATCATGTTCAACATTAAAGATTCAACCTTTATTGTTTTTATGTGTTTAGTAATCATGCTTAGTGAGTAGTAACCCTTTCTAGGGTCCGATTAAGTCTAATAATGGGTTTTGATTGGTGATTGGTTGAATTAGCAAGTGGTGGTTTATGGGTGATTGTTTTTGGTTGAGGTTGTTTTGTATTGACCCCGTATTTTACCCTTGTTCAACCCTTAAAGGCTATCAATGGGAGTTGGGCCGACTTAGGGGCTACTTAGGCTATCGACGGGAGTTGGGCTTACGGTAGTGGGACTTGGGTAGACTAGGGGACCGACTCTAGGTGGGTCATTCGCGGGAGCGAGACCCCTTAAAGAGACTCTACCTTTGGCTAGGGGATTTCATCCGCGGGAGTGGGAAAGACCCTAGTTGGGACCATAGTGTTGACCCGAAATGCCTTGGACTCGTGTAGGGGTTATCCATGGGAATGAGACTCTTTATCGACCCTAGAGGCTACCTATACTCAGGGAGGGTTAGGTAGTTAGTTTAGACGACATTGTCCCACATGAACCCACATTACACCACTTGTTGATAGACCACCCACCGTCGCAACCCATGAACTAAGACTTGATCGGATCCTAGTTTCCTTAATCTTGATTAAATCCCGTATTTTCCGTAGCTTACTTGTTTAGTTTGCATTTTAGTCTACATCTTATTATTGCATTTAGTTATCATTAGTTGAATTCAAATTTCCCCCTTCTATCGACTTAGCTAGCGCCCCTTGAAATCGACTAGTAATCGCTTTGCTCTCCGTGGAAATCGACCCTCAAGTGCTACCTTGACAACCGTGCACTTGCGGTATTTAAAACCACATCAAGAACTAGGCTTAATGATGGAACATTCTCTCCTGCTTGCTCTATAGAGGATGAATGTGCGTCTAATAATCGTCCAATTGGTAGAGAGGCGGCTAAGAAAGGTAAGGGAAAGATGAAAACTGTTATTGAAGAGGTGAGTCATTTCAGTAACATCGTAAAGAATTTGAATTTTAATATGACTGCTGATAAGGATAATGACGCAAAAAGGCTGGCCATAGATGCAGAGAAAGTAAGGATCAAAGAAAAGCAAGTAAGGGTAAAAGAGAAGGAGCTTAATTAGTCAATACTTAGCAAACTAATGGATTGTCCGTCTTTAACTCCGGAAATGGAAGAGATGAAGGCGAAACTCATAAGAGAACTATTATAATATTTCGTTCTAGTTTAATTTCTTATGCGCTTTTATTAGAAAGTAATATATTTCGTACTATTTTAATTTATATTGTGCACTTTTATTAGAAAGTAATGTATTTCGTAGTAGTTTAGTTTATATTATGCACTTTTATTATAAAGTTATGTATTTCTATGGTGTAAGATACTGTCTTGTAATGTAATATATTAAATTTTATGTATTTATTTGTATAATAATAATTATATCTATGTTATAAAATAAAGATCTAGAAATATAACTCTTTATCCACACAAAACCTTATCTTATCTCTTATCCACATAAAATCTTACATTATCGACATATGTCCAAAGAAAATCTTACACTATCAAGATAAAACCTTATCTTATCCTCATTAATTTTCTTTAAATAAAGCGGTCACCCTCACTATCACATAAATCACTCAACTAAATCTAAACTATTCTCATATTTAACCAAAAAATGTGGTCCTCGAGTTCATTTCCTCTTTCTCCCTCAGGCTCACCACCACCAGCATCTTCCTCGTCATCAACCTCTTCCGAAGAGAATGCTAGGCAGGAGAGGCGAATGCAAAAAAGAGCTGCAACATACGAAGTAGTCAGGTATATGATAAATTATATGGCAAATAATGTAATACCGCTTATATTGGTAAATTATATGTCAAATAATAAAGAAAGAACATATATTGAGAGAAACCGAGAGGAAGGCCATGACCGTCTCTTTAACGATTATTTCTCTGAAAACCCAGTTTACCCTCCAAACATGTTTAGACGTAGGTTTCGAATGCGCAAACCTTTGTTCATGCGTATTGTAGAGGGTGTAGGAGCTTATGATACGCACTTTCAACATAAACCTGATGCTACAGGTAGGTTGAGTCTGTCACCATTAATTAAGTGCACAGCAGCACTTCGTCTCTTAGCATATGAAGAGGCTGCTGATAGAGTGGACGAGTACTTGAGGCTTGGAGAATCAACAGCAAGGAAGGTTCTAGTTAGATTTCTTGAAGCTGTTATTCATCAATTTGGGGATGAGTATCTAAGGCGTCCAAATGTTCAGGATCTTCAAAGACTTCTACAGGTTGGAGCATATAGAGGATTACCAGGCATGTTAGGAAGTATTGACTGCATGCATTGGAAGTGGAAAAATTGTCCTAAGGCTTGGAGAGGCCAGTTTCAAGGACGAAGTGAAGAAGCGACTGTGATACTGGAAGCAGTTGCGTCGCAGGATTTATGGATATGGCATTCATTTTTTGGTGTACCTGGATCGTGTAATGATATAAATGTGTTACAACGGTCACCTGTTTTTGATGATGTATTAAATGGGCGAGCTCCTCGGGTTAATTATACCGTTAATGGTCAACAGTTTGACACGGGTTATTATTTGACCGACGGCATATATCCTCAATGGTCAACTTTTATACCATCTATTTCTCTTCCACAAACACCTAAGGATAAGTTGTTTGCTGAAAGACAAGAGGCGGCAAGGAAGGATGTGGAACGTGCTTTTGGAGTACTTCAGGCACGATTTGCAGTTATTCGAAAACCAGCTTTAACATGGAAAGAGTCCATGTTGAATAAGGTAATGACGACATGTATTATACTACATAACATGATAGTGGAAGATGAACGTGATACTTACGCAAATTATGCAGATTATTCAGAGTATGAGAATCTCAATTCACAAGTTCAAGAAGCACAATACGGAGCGGGATATCAGCTTGAAATTGATAGATATATAGTAAATCGCGATAATTTGCGTTCTAGAAACACGCACTTGTCATTAAAAAAAATCTAGTTGATCATATTTGGCAACAGTTTGGTGTTGCAAATTCTAGTATTTAAATCGACAAGTTGTACTCAAAGTTTCTTCTTATGTTATGTATTATTGTGTTAGAAGTTGTAATGTCTTCAATTTTTTAATGAAAAAAGTTTTCTCTTTTTTTAAATGTGTAATTAATAATTACGGTTATTAACTAATTATGATTATTAATTAAATTAAACAATTATAAAAATGAAGTTAATGTGTTAATGTTAGGTTTTTGTTAAGTAAAAAATGTGTGGGGTAGGATAAAGTAAGAAAGAGAAAAACTTGATGGTTAAATTGATATGGGAATAAATGAGTATAATTTGGTGATGGGAGAAAAGGTGAGGTGGATAGGTGATTAGGATAGAGAAATGATGAAAAAGAGTAAAGTGATGGAAAATATGTGATGATGGATGCGGATGGTCTAAGTATCTACTTCCTCCATTCAACTCCACTCTACCAAAAAAAAATTTCACATTTGCCGAGACGAGTTTTACATGGTAAATATCGTTAGCTACGTGTTTGCAAAAATTATAAAAGTTAGATATTAATAATGTACTCGTAAAGACGAATCAAACAAGATCACACATGAATATATTTTTTACTTATATATTGAGAGAAAATTGCAATTATATGATCGCTTGTAAATAGTGTACAAAAAAGAAAGTGGTAGAGTGAAGTTGAATGGAGGAAGTATGTTACTATGTATGCAAGTATTTATAATAGAAGAGTTGGTAGAAGACTATAAGCCTTCAATTACAAGCAAAAGGTACCAGTTTTGACTCCTGCTAGGCTGGCACTGACCATTTTTTATCTTTCGGGAGTTTTTAGTGTGATGTGGGTAGACCTGACAAAAGCAACCCGACCCGTGACCCGAAATTGACCTGAACTACAACACCCAAATGTGATCCGAAACCCGATTGGACCCGACCCGACCCGAATATGACCCGATCTTTCTTGACCCGTAACTGACCCGACCCGAAAATAACCCGATCCAAAACCACTCAACCCGAAAATGACCCGACAAAACATAACTTTAATTGAACCGAAAAGACTTAAAATGACATTTTGTCTCTTATTATTTGACCCGAAAATGACCCGACCCGAAATAACCCGACCCGATTGACTCGAAACGGACCTGACAACAAACCCGAAACCCGAAATGACCCGACCCGACCCGAATTAACCCGAAATCAACAAGAGATCCGAACTGACCCGACCCGAACTGGCCCGACCCGGTTGACCCGTTTGCCAGGTCTAGATGTGGGCTTTAGAGTTGAGCCTTTAGGTAGTCCATATACTTAATGAGTGTAATATCCAATACGGTTTTCAAAACGATATCGGATGTACGGTCTTGTTCACCTATAACTAAAATGGCACCATGAAACGAATAGAATATTTTATTGATGTTTTCGCAAATACAATAGGAAAAAAGAATATGTCACTTATTACAACATGAAATACATGGTGTAAATACATTGATACAACATGAAAAAAAAAATACAATATTGATGCTTTCGTAAATAAATTGATACAAATATGTCACTTGGCATAATTTCTACAATTGAGATCGAACGAATAAGTAGTGACCATCAAAATCAATCATCATTATTTTTCGGGTTAAGAAAATACGTAATTCATGATACTCCGTTCATCGGCGAAGTAGGCATGTGTCACAAACGTCTTGAAAATGTTTCTTAAACCTCAAAGATGCTTCAATTATGGTTTCTCGTTGACCAAAGGCACTAACCCGAACAAATTCTTCGCCTTGATACCCGAATCCACGACCCGGAACGGTTAATATGTGTGTTTTCTCAAGAATGTTGTTGAAAATATCCCATGAATTGGAGCCTGGAAAATGAACCCACAAGTATGGCGCATTGTTTCCACCATACACTTTTAGTCCAAGTGATGTAAATGTCTCTTTTAGTATTTTGGCATTTTTCATGTAGTAGTTTATTGTGGAGCGTAAAGCCTGTACGATAAAAATGAATACGATAAGTTTGAATGATATGAACTAAATTAAATAGGCTAACCGAAATGAACCTGAAATCAAAACTAAGGTCAAGCCGATTTAAACTGCACTGATTTAACTCGATCCTAAACTGAACTGATTGACCCGTTTACCAGGTCTACATATAAATATGAAAAAGGATCACAAATTATAAGAATACCTTGAAACCCATAGGTGAAAGGCATGCAAGTCCACCAGCTTGGGCAATGTTAGAGGCACCATTAAAAGTGGTGCATATAATGCGATTATAGTCATGAATAATAGCGAATCCATTTGAATACGTGAGTTGCTTTGGAACCACTGTCCATCCTAATCGTACTCCTGTAAATCCTGCTAGTTTCGAGAATGAAGATACTTCAATGGCAACCTGCATCATCATACATTGTTGTTAATTCAAGAGTTAGAAACAAGAAAGTTATGGATATAATCTTGACCTTATGACCTATATCTATTTTAACCAACATCTAGGCATTTTTTTTCTTATTTCCTCTGTTCCAATCATTCGTTTGTCTTTTTTTATTCTTTGTAATGACTATTTCAATAAAAAAAAAACAAATAGTTGAGACAGAGGTAGTATATATAACCTTATTTCGTGTTTTCATTGGAATCGCTCAGTTACATTTGACATGATTTAATTCATTCAAAGGGTTTAGGCTACACCCATTAAGATAAAATTAAAATATTTACATTTATTATCAAAATATATTTTAAAAAATATTTTTGACGAGAAAAACATATATAAACATCGAAAAATCCAGTCAAAGCTCTGTCTTGGATACCGCAATAAAGCAAATGGGAAGATAAAAGAAATGGAGGAAGTATATTTCTTTTTTGACGTGGGGTTTAGAAGACGTAACCTAATCTTTTGTTTAGACACAAAAAGTAAAAAAAGTTAAATAACCGAGACAGAGAGAATAATAAGTAGATTTCTTTGACATATATATTACCTCATTAGCACCAGGAATTTCAAAGATGGATCTAGGGCTTTGATCAGTAATATAATTAGCATAAGCAGAATCATAAACAATTATAGAGCCATTACTCCTTGCAAAGTCCACAAGTTGTTTTAATTGTTGTCGAGATGCCGCATAACCCGTAGGATTATTGGGAGAACAAAAGAAAATTACATCGGTTCTTGGAGTGTTTGATAAATCTGGAAAGAAGTTATTTTCACGTCCACAATTCATATACACTATGTTATTGTATTTTCCTGTTCTTTCTTCATATTTTCCAGCTTGCCCTATTATTACACTTGAATCCACATATGCCTATTAGAGGAACAAACATATTGCATGTTAGTTATGTTATATTTTTAGTATAAAATATGGTGCAATGCCTTTTCAAGAAAAGAAAATTATTGACAAGTAAGTTTGCACCAACTCGGTACGTCTAACCTAGTCGCGCGCGTCTAGTTTTTATTTTGTGCTTATGAGTGTCGAATTCTCAATGATAGGAATAAATGAGGTGTATAAGATATTACTCCGTATAACACTGTTGTATACAGTTAATACTTAATACAGCCTTATATAAGACCACTTGATTCAGAATAAGTTTTGGATTGTGGAAAGTATAGAAGAAGAAAAAATCAACATTTTAAGAAGGTATTTTGTATCAATAATTGTTAGGACTTAGGATACTATTAGCAAACTTAGACTATTCCAAAATCTTTTAAGAACACTATTCACTTAAGCTTTAGGTTAATCATTTACCCTAATCAACATCATCTGATCTATACACATGCAATTGTGAGATGAGCAAATAAATAAAGACTTGGCAAACTAAACTTGAGGTATCAATGCAAGTTGGTAACAATAAAAATGCAACATTATTATTACATGATGACTGATTTGTCAGGCTTATATATAGGTCAACATCGCACAAATGCATGGAGTACAAAACAAATGGTGCAAATAGAAGGTACGTATGCATGCAATAGTAAAATCTATAGTTTTATCCATGTTCTTTACCGGGAAGGTGGGATCTTGTACTGCGATAGATATTTTTGATCCAAATAGCATCTGTGTTATTAGAGAAAAAAAAAACTTAATTAGTCCGCATGTATTATTTATCACAAAATTATAGACCGTCTTACAGCATGAGACGATCCTTTTAGGATATAAGTTTTTTATGCAAGAATATTGGGGCAAGTGTGTAATTTGAAGCATGTAATAATACCTGTAGTCGAGATATGTCACATTGTGCCCCATCAGATACAAATATTTCATCACTTGTAATTTGTGTATTTTTGTAAAATGTCTCAGCAATTCTCTTCCTCAATTCCTGCAATGTTCAATAAAATCGAGTATGTATTTAACCTGGCTCAGATAGTTAATTTGGAAAAAGAAAAATAAGCAACGCAAATAATCATACTACATATGAGCGGCTTAAAAAAGTAATCCATTATATAAAAACTACGGGTATATAATCCATTATATAAAAACTACGAGTATATAAGTAACTGATCCTAATTTTTCTATAAATTTAAAAACCAAATTGAGAGGTACGTAATATGCACCGGAAGAGATAGTAACATGCATATGAGCAAGAAAAACAACTTTTGACGTATTTGAAATAATGGAAATTAAAAAATCACGGTAACACGTAAATAAGAAAAATTAAGTAAGAGACAGCAACAATTTAAAAGTATCCTTAGCAAATTTAATTATATTTTGTTTCTTAATTTTTTTTCATAATACTTCTTTACAGCTTTAGAAGTCAAGACATAACTAACTCGAAAAAACGAAGCATCCCATATTATCAACGGAGAGAGTATATCTTAGGGTAATGATAAATTTACTACTATTTTTATCAAGGGAAATAAATATTAATGTTAATTACTACTATTTTTATTAATGTTACTAAGTACAAGGTAATTATATGAATATTTTATTATTTACTCTCTCACAAATTGAGTTATATTAGTAAAAATGGTAGTGAAATTACTATTATCCATTTTATTTATTTCAGCCAAATTTTGAAAAAGTAAATAATAAGATACTCGTGTATATAGTGATATTAAATAAAAATGTTCTGGCGTAATCATTGCACGTATTTTATCGTGTAAAATATGTTCACTACGTCCTTAGTCCTTACATCTTGCTACCATCATCTAACCCTTTGAATTTTTCCTAAATCAGAGTACCTTTTTTCTAAAAAGTCAATAGACTTGTTAGTTTGACTAATCTCCGTTTCATATGTTATTATAATCTAACTTTCATTTTCAATATTATTCTATTGTTACTTTTTTTTTTGAGTAAGTCAAAGTAAGAAGTTTAGTGACACGAAAAGTACGTATGTCGTAGCGTATGTACAGAAGTACTCAGTACTCCGTATAATTATAGAAATATACTTACTCTCTTTGTGTCAAGCACTTGTTTATCTTTTTTTATTTTTTTTATTTTTATAAGAGTATTTTAATTAAAGACAGACAAATGATTAAGAAATATGGAATACTAATTAACAGTGTAGAAAGACAAATTTTTGTTTCAGACGGACCAATTCGTCTGACAAATACGACTGGGTATTAAGACCACTTATAGTAAAAATGTGACCATTTTTGCATTGCTAATGTTACAACTTGTGGTTGCCCTCTTTTCAAAAGTGCTTAATTGACTGTAAATGGGTAAGATTTCCCCATCTGACAGAAATAGTTCGGTCTTAAAGGAGTTCAACTCGTTTTATCTATAGCAATGTCATCTTTAATTTTTATTTGATCAAATCTATAATGTACTCGTTGGATTTTTGATTTCTATTATTCATGTAGACATGTCACATGTATGTAGTTGTATGACTTTTTCATTAATAAAAAATGACCGACTAACTTCCAAAAAAACGTCGTAATTAGTTTGCAAATATGTGTGCGTGTATGAGAAAAAAAGTAGTACCATATTTCCTTGCTCTGCTCCGTAACCTGTGTAGCCTTCAATTGTTGATAAAGCTCTTGCACGCTGAGATAAACATCTAAACTAATTACGACAACTTCAAAAGACTTAGGTGTTGATGTTGAATATTGGGGTGGCATTGTGGCAGCAAGGAGAAAACGAATGTATGTAGAATCGTCCTCATTGTCGATGTTTAACTCATTCAGTCATTCCCGACCTATAAGATAAGAGAATACTCACACAATACTCGACTTATTGTGTGGGTATATTCCCTTATTTTACATGACCGTTTATCTTCTCCAAGAGATGTCAACTAGTTTAATTTACTCGGTAAAGTCATTAAAAGTTGTACTCAAAATTTATGTTTAAATTTCGTCTGCATCAAAAGTGCCCTCGGGGCTCCTTTAAAACCAATATAAACTTCTCCTCTACACCCGTTCTAATCCCCATCCACTCGTAATTTATAAATCACATACTCCGTATCATGACACATTATTTATATACTCGAATAACACTACCTCCATTCTAATTATCATTTTTTTTAAAGTAGACGTTTGTATGCATAAGTACTTAAGTAGATGTAAAGAGAGATTAATAAATCACTAATTCTCATTTAATTAAGACAATAATCCATCTTAAGCTAAGACGGTTCAAATACATATTAAAATCACCCCAATTACTACCTACAAAATACAAACAAAAATGTACTCCGTATTTATTATCATCACGTGATAACTTTTGATCCATCTTAATGTTACGACGAATAGTGTCCAACTGTCCATCTAGAGCAACAGTCGTTTATAAATACAAGTAGCTTTGACACGAACTAGTATGTTTTCCTAATAAATAAATTAGGGAGAAGGTCGGTGTGTCTAGTACTTGGACTACAACAACTTAATAATAATAATAAAAATAGGTTACCTCAGCCATAGCATAAGATATAATTTGTGGAATAGGTTGTGTGGTATCTCCTACTCCCAGTCTAATCAACTTTGCATGAGGATACTTCTTGACGTGCTCCATCTCTCTCATGCATATCTAATATAAGTAAACCATACACCTCATTATTACTTTGCTTGTAAAAATAAAAAATGTCATGTTTTTATGGCAAATTCTCATTTCAGACCATCTTCTCCGTTTGAAATTAAGACATTAAATATCGTCATTTTTAATAATAAAAAAATTGACCATTAAACGGCAAAACATTGCAGTGAAAAATTTCAGCTAAAATTATGCACATTTTATTATCAAATTGTTCTTGTGTAACTTTTTAGCAAAAATTGTCACATTTTCTTGGTCTTAACTTCAGACGGAAAAGGTCTATCTTAAGAGAGATTTATTGAATTTTTATAGATTAAATTTCGACGAATATGATCACATAATTATTAATAGTAGATCTTATAGAAATGTTATATTAATTCCTATGTTCAGTTGAATAGATATATTCCATTGATTAGAATATATCTCACATATATTAGAAAAATGTATCGAGTTAAGCTAAACAGATGGAGTATTAGGAGTTTTAGAGTGGGAGAAAAAAACAGTACTTATACTCCATTTAACCTATAAATTAAAAGGGAATGACTTGAAATAGTACGAATTAAGTGTGCATAAAAACAAGATTCGTGTACGTAAATAATACAGTATGTAATAAGGATAATATTTTCTCTTTGGTATAATGTATAATAACGTACGAGAATAAAGATTGAAAAAACATGTTTGTAGAATTAAGTGGAATCCTTGAAAAGAAACCATAGAAAATACTAGAATTATTCTTACGTACTCACACGTGGAGTAGTAGAAAAGAAAAAGAGGGAACAATGAAATTTAAGAAGACAACAACAACAAAAGTTACCTGAGGAAACAGGTAATTATCACGTAAATTTTCCATGTGAGTGTTGCGAGGAAGTTTTGTCGATGAAGTTACCACTCCTGCTAATATTTACGTAAAGATTAAATATTTGATTAGTGCATGCATGAACAAATTATTGTTTTATACTGTATTCCTCAAAAAAAATTACTGTATTATTTACATACCCTTGCAACACCTGTTATCGACTAACAACTTACGGTTGGCGATTCCAGAAAAACTGCACATACGAAAATAACAATGAAAGTAATTTAAAATTGTACTCGTATTTATCACTGGTAAGTTAACATTTGAAGATCTCCAACAATTGTTTACACACAAATATTGATGTAAAGCGATTTTACCCAAATTTATTGTAAAACGTGATCTTTAAATAATCACTTTTATTTATTAATTGGATTGTGTTGAATTCGTTTTACAACTATCTTAATGTAGAACCGCATTATTAGTGAATATTGTACGTAACAAAAGACAATGGTCTTAGACTCTTAGGTCATCATGGGAATTTACCATTGTAGAACACCCAGTAAAACGTCAAAGACTATGGGTTCCATCATTTAAAAAATAATAAAAATCACCCCATACGTGTAAAATATTCTTGTAACTTGTAAGTGAGTAAGCTCAGTTTTACTTGTTTAAAAAAATATCATCCCTTTTGAAAATAAATAAACTTCAATCTAATATTTCGAAATCTCTCAAATCGTAAGTAATAGGGAAGAAGATATTATATATATCCCATATGGCGTCTCATCTCGATCTAATATTTCAAAATCTCTCAGCTTTTGAAACATTACTTTTTGAAAATATATATGCATTTTTGATTTAGTGATCGATGTGTCACAATTTAAAGAGAATCAGACAGAAGATGAGACATCATATAAAAAAGAATCCTCGCATCCCAAAGGATCGTTATATTTTTTAGGGCTTTTTTACATGATATTCCTGTATTTGTTCGAATTCTACGTGATACCCCTCATTTTTTTAAAATTCTCACTGGAAAATAGGAAAATAGGTTAATGATTGAACGACATTTATGTTAACGGCATGTCAAATTATTGTCAAAAGATCAACAAAAGTGTATAATATAAATGTTTAAAAGAGGCAAATTAGTGCATTTTTGGGTATTTTGAGAGGTTTCAATAAGTTTAGGTGTACCATGTAAATTTCATGTAGAATTCGAAAAAACACGAGAATATCATGTAGAAAAACCCTATTAAATGTTTTTCTAAGAATACAACCTTGAGAATGCAAGAATAAAATGAACTACCTCCTCTTGGTCACTCTACAATATCTCATTTCTTCCATATGCATGGGCATGGAATATTTTGTTGGTGAATGGAGACAAGTGTAATAGATGTTCATTATGATGATTTTGTTGTTGTTGAACTAATAAAAAAAAACACCTTGAATGTTGTATATCTTTGCTATATATTGTAGACAAATGACTAAATTATAGGAATATAAGAGTATAAAATTTGCTTTGTTGTTGTATTTATGTCTTGTAGGTGAACTATGTGAAAGTAGTTTAACATTAGAGAATACAATATATAGGTATTTATATACTAGTAAAGGAAACCAAATTTATCATCATGTGGAATTTTTAACGATAAAATGATCTTTTCTAACAAACGTGTAATTAGAGTTTCTTCCAATTTCCATGCAACTTACACGGACTTGCCAATGAATTTTCTTTCGTTTGCGTTCAAATGCAAACAATTGGGACATTAATCCAACACAATAATAGCTAATTGGCTATTCATTACACTTAATAACTGCTACTCGATCTACAACTCTACAGTACAAGCATATTTGCATATATATATATATATATATATATATATATAATATTCCTTCCGTCACAATCATTTATTTGTCTTTAATTAAAATACTCCTCTCAAAGAATATAAAATGCAAACAAATGAATGGGACGAAGGGAGTATATGTATATAATATGTCATCTAGATTTATAAATAAATTGCTAAATAATCGTATTTTTTGTCTAACCCCTCAATAAGAAATTAAAGATTTTACTGTAAAATTAAAGTGATTTCCAACTATCGGGATGAGAATAAAAATTACTCAATTTACATTTTATTTTATTTTAATTTGTCATATAGTCTTCTTTTATGTATTTATTTTTAGTCTGAGGATTTATGGTAAGTGGTACGTAACCCATTAACTTATTTTCTCTTTGTATATTAATATATCTAATAATCCAATCCAATGCTATCTATTTTATTTATACTATACTAGTTTAGAACCCATACAATTGCATGGTTTTTCAAGAGAAGGTATATATGAAAAAAAAAAAAAAAAAAAAAAAAAAAAAAGGTGAAAAAATAATACTCCTATTATATTTTTATATTAAACGTTAAAACATGACAATTTTAGATACGACCCTGAAACATGTGTTAGAACTTTGTATGGCTATATATGATTAATTGTTTTTTCATTTTAATTTTAATAAAACCCTTATAGTTTTATGGTCGAAATGATTTAGATACGGTACCTATGAATTTTTTTTTTGTATGTTTCCCTATTTTTCATATTTTGCTTCATAATTTTAGAATTTGTGACACTTACAGTTTTATTTATTGTTATTTTTAGCAACAAAACTTAATTTTTTAGTTTATATCTTGTTTATAAAGGATGGTCATTGTCACGTGGCGTAGGTACTAATGTAGGCCACTAAAATTGTTTAGTTGCTTAATTTTATTAAATTATAAAATTAATGTTATCCTTGTAAATTTATCACATGTACATCAATTTCATTTGTTTTTTGCTTATTAAAATAGGGAAATTCACAACACAATATATAAGTTTGGAGGGAAAACTTGTGGATAGACTTATTCTTTTAGTTATATGGGGATGAAAACCAAGAGGCGGTAATGAAATGAAATAAATTTATAAAAATTCATATACTAGCTATTTAGTTTAGATGTATATAGAGGTTAATTATATAACATACAAATGGATTTTGGAAACTATAAAGAGATTAATATAATCATAATTCCAAAATAGATACAATATTCTTTAACACAAATTCTCATTTCAGACGGTCAATATCCTTCTTAAGCTTATGACGAGTCAAATACATACCAAATCACCGCACCGATTGCCTAGAAAATACCAAAAAAAATTGTCTTTATTAACATCACTTGGTAGTATTTGACCCGTCGTAAGATTTAGGCGGATAGTACTTGTCTTAAGCAAGACTTACTGATTCCATAATTCATTAGATTTTTCTTTAACTAGTGAATAATATAATGATCGCTCTTAAATAATATTCTAATCTAATATTTCATATCTATTTAAATATATAGAACTATAATTATTAGATAATCAACTAATATATAACTTGATAAAATTAAGTAAAAGAAATATTTCATACAAAGATGTGATATATTTATTTAAATATATATATAGCCATATAGGTTTGATAAAATTGTGTAAGTAGCAAAAGTAACGCTATTAATAGTAAAAATAATTGTAGCAACATTTTATGCAATATATATGATAGTAATCAGCCATTTAAAAAGAAACAACAATAGCAACGGGAGTAGTGAAAGTCATAGGAGCAAGAATGGGGCTTCATTTGCCATCCACTTGCTCTCCCCACTTGCATGGATAGTACCTATCTTCAATGAGAATTTGTATAGTTCTTGTGAACTATTCTTTGAAGCGAACGCTAAGATTAATAAGTAGATGGCATAATTTTGATAGGCTCGGCCTAATAAAAGCGAAATCTCATTATATCCGACTTAGGGGACCTCTTGGACCGAAAGGAGAGGTCCCTCAGGTCGAGGCTTTACTTAGGCGTATACCCCTCATCATTAGTTTATTTTATTGTAAAAATCGTTAGTACACTATACCCCTCATCGATCATTAGTTTCAGGATTGACATTACATTAGCACACTATAAGTCTATATATAACTCCCCTGAAAAAAAAAAAGTCTATAAGTGATAAAATCAATATTTATCTAAATAAAATTGATAAGAGAATAAGTCGGTAAAAATTAAATACGTAACTTATATCTTATGAGCAAAAAGAATACCATAGTAAAACACATGAAAATTCAAACGATAAAGTTGTATTTAATATAAGATCACAAAGCAATGTTATAAGAGTTTGAGATAATTTGCATGCGAATATAAGTAACATATACGGAGTAAATGTTATTTGACGTTTACTTAAGAATAATTAACATACCCGTAAAACAAAACAAAATAAGGTAAGACTAGCTTAATAATAGACCAAGTTTAATTTGTTTTGAAATCCTTAAAATTTTCCAAATGTGGAAATTAAAGTTGTCAAGAAAGACTAACTTGCATTGTGAAAGGGTGCGAAGAATACTCATGAATACACAATGAATTTGGTTCATATGTGTTTGCAAAACGAATCAAGTAACAAACGAAATTTAGTTGGTCATTCTTCAAAGGAATTCAATTACGGAATTCTTCCATGACGATTTTTCCATTCCATTCTTAAACATCACTTTTCTACTCCATTTTTTTTCCAAAAGTGTATGCTAAGGTTTTCACTACAGTTTTTTTTGTTCGATTATAAAATCGATCTTGGGACTTAAATAATTAGCTTAAACTTGTGGTTGAGATAGTTTCTTGACATGATATCAGAGTCATAAAACCGATCTTGAGACTCTAGCCATTAGATTAACCTTTTGGTTGAAATTATTTCTTGAAATTTTTTCAAAATAAATAAATTAGGAATTTTGTCATATGTACTAATGTACTCCTCAACTTTTTCTTTTTTTCACTTATATTTTTTTTAAAAAAAGATCTTTGACTAGACATAACTCTTGAATACGATTTTTGACAACGGTAATTTTTTTTCAAATGACCGTCTTTACGAGATCTTCTGTTTGAAAAAAATGGTACGGTGTTTTCTTAACTCGTAGTCGGGAGTAATGGTCAGTCAAATTAAAGTTTTTTTACGAAATAAACTTTGACGGATGATAACTCCTAATTACAAGTTCAGAACACGGTGACCTATTTTTTTTTAAATTGATAGTCTTATACAGTTGTACTAGTTCTTTTGTTTTGGAAAAAAAAATTAACGTATTCTGATCTCGTAGCCACGAGTTATGGCTAGTCAATTTTTTTTTCCAAAATAAAAGGGTATAAGGGAGAAAATTAAATAGTTAAGGGGTTCACATGAAAAAAAAATTATTTAAAATTTGAAGTAATTTAGAGAGAAAGATAAAATAAAAGATTATTTATTAAAAGAAAGAATGTATGTAGAATACCAATTATTTTTCCATTAGATAATACAACATTAGTTTATGAAAAAAATCAAAAATATAAAAATGCTCTCACTATATGTAATACAGTATAATGTAATTAATTTATTCTCATGTCCTTAAGTCCTTTATAGCAAATTCCTAAGTTTGCCTTGAGACCAACTCTTTAAATTTAGCATATTTATTAGGATTTTTTGTCAGATGGCACCTAACATTTATCTCTTCTGTATAAATGGCACCTAAAGTTTTATTTTTTGCCCAATAGCACCTAACATTTACTCTTTTTTGTCTAATGGCACCAAAATGACTTTTCCGTCAAAAAAAGTCAATTATCCGTCTTGACTAACGATGAGTTGGCTGACTTTGTTTTCCCTCTTTTGATTCTCTATTTTTCCCTCCAACTCCCACATCCCCATTCTTTCTCATCTCTCAACATACAGCCAAACTCCAACTTCCTGCCTGGATTTTGATGTGTTTTCCCATTTTTTCCACCTCGCCTCTTCAATGTAGATTTTGCAAGCCATAAATCTCCTGCCTGGATTTTGGTCTGTCCATGATGTCTTCTCAGTCACTGGAAACCCACAATTGCATCTCATTCGTCTTGTTGAGTTTGAGGATGAGCTTGAAAAAGACATGTTGAGTTGGAATGATGATAGGATGAGATGGGTATTTAATTTGAGAATGGAGGAAACCAATTGGGTATTTAATTTGAGAATGGAGGAATAAAATTTGGGTGTTAAATAAGGGTTTTAGTTAGAGGGAAATTTTGGTTTAATTGGATGGGAATTGAGTTTAAATGGAGGGAAAATTGAATCAGGAAGAATGGGGATGTGGGAGTTGGAGGGAAAAATAGAGAATCAGAAGAGGGAAAACAAAGTGAGCCAACTCACCCTTAGTCAAGACGGATAATTGATTTTTTTTTACGGAAAAGTCATTTTGGTGCCATTAGACAAAAAAGAGTAAATGTTAGGTGCTATTGGGCAAAAAATAAAACTTTAGGTGTCATTTATACAGAAGAGGTAAATGTTAGGTGCCATCTGACAAAAAATCCTATTTATTATCCGTTCGGTTTTCCTCCATGGTAGAGTAAGCTATTAATCTAGTACGTGTTTTAGCCTTTTCCTTAGTCTTAGTTAGCATAATTTATAAGTTTTAGCATCTAACAATCTTCTCTTGTTTATGTTACTCAACATTAAAGAGCAAGACAAAGATTTTGGGGGGAGACAAGTAGAAGACTTACCTTTTATTTTTGGTGTTTGCCTTTTGATTTTGGCTATTTTTGTATAATTGTATACTTGTAGTCTTGTATGATACTATATGCACAAAGTTTTGCTCGTGTGAGCATATCGGTAGTAAGTTTGTGATGGAGTGTCAAATATCATCCACATGATGAGGAGATAAAAATATCTCGTTTGTTAATTTTTAGGCATTCTGGTTTTGTCTTATCTACTCATCATGTGTATGATGTTGACCCATTATAGGTCTGTGACGGATATAGAGCTGGCAAATGGGTCATTCGGATCGGGTCATTTTCAAATCAATAATTATCGGATCAGTTATTTTTGGGTCCGCTCATTTTGGACCAGGTCGTTTGAGTCATTTCGTGTCAAGATACGTACAACTTACACATAATAAAAAGGCACATGTATGTGTGTGAGTGCCTCATATGGAATAGGAGGAGGAAGTTGTCTACCATATATATAAACCAATGAGTTACTTCACCAATGAGTTACTTCACTCATTACCAATAAATTTTGGAATGAAATCTCCTTAGACTTTCAAATTAAACCACACTCATCTCTCACCTCCGTACGGATAATACGCCCCATGCTTGATAACGAATCTTATCATTTTGGGTCACTTCCAGGCAGGTCATTTTGGGGCGAGTCAGTCATGGGTAGAGCTGGCAAAAGCTGCTCGATCCAAGGAACCTGACCCGCCCCGCCCGGAACTTTGCCCGATAAAACCAAAAATTGGGTAAACCGGGACCGACCCGACCCGAATCTTGAACCGATAGCACCATCATTTTTTTCCAACTCGACCTAAATCGACCCGTGATCCGATATTTCTCAACCCGATAATAAACTCGCTTAATAATAGTGTAAATAGTACCAAATTGACATTTAGCGTAATTGTTTCTGGTTAAAACTATAATTAATATGCCTACACATTGTTTAAGCATAGAATAGGACCAAATTGACATTTACCTGACCCGATATTCACCTGTTGATGACCCGAACCGACTTGTCACCCGTTGATGACCCGATTTGAAGATGACCTGACTTGAAGTGTAACCGACCCGAACCCATCACTGACCCGACACAACCCGAATCTGATTTGACCTTACCCGCTTTGACCTAACCCATAACTGACCTGAATGACCCATTTGCCTACTCTACTCACAATTCGGGTCATTTTTAGTCTTTCGGGTCAATCTCGGGTCACATTATATGAGCATGAGTGCATGACATTGTGGTTACTGGTTACGTCGAGCACTTACGCTTGCAAGTTTAAAGAAGTTTTGGTTATGGGCTTTGAAATTCATGAAGTTGGTATGAAATGTTAATGGATTCTTGAACTGTCACATACTCACATATAATGTTGGGTTGTCTGAAAGATGGTATCTCCCATGTTGGGCTTGGAATAGGATTAGGATTGAGATTGGCAGAAGTGCTTTTCTATCCTGTTTTTCTATGGGCCTCCCTTGATTGGGTGACTTCGCCCAATCCGGTACCTCAGACGTTGCCCGCTGGCCGTTGGCCGTTGGGTACGGTCCTTGAACAAGGCGTACCATCTAGATGCTGACGGAAAACTAACACGGGACATTGCACTTCAAAATTTGTCGTACATCGATCCGAAATAATTTTATTTATTTTTACAATGAAACAAGCCTACAAATCTTCATGAGCTAGTTTATGAGCTATTCTATTACAACTTTTAGGACAATAGCTAATACAACAACGATGACGGTTTCGAAAAAGAGAGCGAATCTCTCCAATAGTAGGTTTTAAACTTGATGGCATCTGCTTTTCTCCGGTCAGGATTAGGACTAGTTTCAGGCAATCAGTGTTGATTTCCAAGTGTAGATAGCCTTCTTTAATATCCAGTTAACAACCTCTTTTATTGCGATGTGCTTGAACGGGGGACCACGCATAAACCTATTTACTCTTGGTCCTCATTTGCCTTTCCATTCCGACAAAAGCAACCCAGCCAACCCCAGCCTTAAAATCAGGAAACCACGAGGCATCACATTTGATTCTCTTTGACTCCCCGCACCCACTTGAACCAACATTCCAATATCCATGATAGTTTCTTAAATTAAACACCATTGTAGAGTCCGATTCTAGAGAGGCTTAACGCTCCTACGCATTTCTTTCCTTTTCCATGCTCGTTTTAAGCAATTTATTGAACCATAAATATTAATGTGTACATATTGAAACATAACCAATATCTAAATTTTGGCTACTTATAAGAGCATAAAGTTGTAAAATGCAATACAAACATCGTCATATACACTCAAGTTCCATCTTACAAATCCAAATTCAAATAAACAATCAAGACTTACCAAGTGTACTCCGTAGATAATAAGTATAAATAGTTCACATTATAGCATTATCAAATATCACCAATGCACCATCATCAAAATCACTAAATTCATCATCACCTGAAGGCACTAATTTCAGTATGGCTCATCAAACAAGAGGCGGTCACATTAAAACAACCAACTTCATCAAGAATATCATGCTTATCTCCGTCAACATTCCAAATCTAGATTATCCCCGTGATAATATACTCTTCACTATTTCTACACACTCGACATCATCAAGACTATAGGTTAAGGTATCATGATAACAACTCCAACCATATTGCATTCCTTTACGACCCCAACTATAATGAAAAAACAAACATCATGACAAGGTCACTAGCTGCTTAATTTTCCCTTTATATTCTGACCCTGACTACTAGGGACATCGTTACCTCGAGTCTCAGGATAACGTTCCTTCTTGAGTCTTTCACATACTATATCGGGGTTTAAATACGTACGAGTATACGAGTACCATCTTATTTTTGAGTTCATTTTTAAAATACGTGTTTTTTGTAAATAACCCCCTTTTATGTACCTTTTTTTACAAATGACCCCCTTATATGTCCATTCTTACTAATAACCACCTTACATATCACTTAATGCAAAAACTTACCCCCAAAATTGCATAACGTTGACGATTTTTATAAAACCCGCATCATATACGACATTACGCCTTAAACTTAGACAAAATACCTAAACTACCCTTCCCTAACTTATTACCCATCACTAACCCAACACCCCTCTTATTACTGTCATTTAATTCAGAAATCCCCAAATCAATTTAATTCTTCCCCAATTATAAACCCTAACTTAAATCATCTTCAATTGATTGTGTTTTCGCTCCAGAATACCAAAGTTTAAGGCAACCCTTAATTGAATAATTGTGCGGCTTATACAGGTCAGTTTGTGTGTAATACTTTGTAATTTATCAGCTCAGATTTATAATATATAAGATGTATTTGATTGTTTGTTGCGTTTAATTGTCATTACGTTATCAAATTGTTTGATATTCATGTTATATGCTTATGTAGGATATCTGAACAAAAACTACCCATAATTTATCACTTGAATTCTACAAATTTCGCCAAGAAATTTAATAAAATCGTGACAGAGAGAGGAAGAAGGAAGGAGGAATTTCACCTAATTAACTTACTTGCAAGTCCAATTGAAGCTTCAGTGGATTAGGGAAGAAGGAAGGAGGAAAAATATACACATGGGATAGTGAAAGAAAAGGGAAATGGTGAGAGTAGACTGTAGAGGGGATTTATGACATAGAAGGAGCAATTAGGTTTTTCAATTGATTTTGGTATTTCAATTGATTTGGGGATTTATGAAGAGGGGTGTTGGGTTGGTGATGGGTAATAAGTTAGGGAAGGGTAGTTTAGGTATTTTGTCTAAGTTTAAGGCGTAATGTCGTATATGATGCGGGTTTTATAAAAATCATCAACGTTATGCAATTTTGGGGGTAAGTTTTTGCATTAAGTGATATATAAGGTGATTATTAGTAAAAATGGACATATAAGGGGTTATTTGTAAAAAAAAAGTACATAAAGAGGGTTATTTACAAAAAACACTTAAAATAATGCTGAAAAAATAAGTATTTGTCGTTTTGGGTCGGGTTTAAAACTATTTATCAAAATGGTGTCCAAGTAGGCTCGGGTTTTCAAAACCTGAAATACGGAACAAACACGCCATTCCTAATGGCGTGTCTTTAATTTTTTTTTTCTAAAATAATTTTTTTAAAAAAAAAAAAAAAAATAATTGTACTTTTCGGCGTGTCTCTGTAAGAAAACCCGCCATTCCCAATGGCGTGTTTACTTTTAGTCAATTTTTGTAAGTTTGCATTTTCCTACTCACTAGAAACACACAATTGTCAATGACGTGTTTCCTCTGTGTTTTTGGTTCGCGAAATCCAAGCCTACGTGCACACCATTTTGATAAATAGTTTTAAACCCGACCCAAAACGACAAATATTTATTTTTTGAGCATTATATTAAAAATGTTTTCCTTATTTTTATAAAAAAAAAATTATTAAATTAAAAAAAAAAAACATTTTCTATAATTGGTCGGACTAGAAGAGGTACCTGGCGTGTATAAATATATATTGATTTATCTCAACAATGTTCAGATCACCTGATTCATACTCAGATACATGCTCTCTTCTTCTCCTTCCACAATTCGCTGGACAAATCATCACCAAAACCCTAGAAATTCGATTACAATCTTCAACAACATTAGCTTCAGATCCCAATTTACAGCATTCTACAACTGGTAATTCCTTCATCTTTCTCCTTATTACAACTTTAATTCAATTGTGTATAACCTATTTATTTCCTGTTTTGTACGTTTATTGTGATTTCATTGTATTTTAGGGATTAATTATTTCGACAAATGTGTAATGACTAGTGATTGATTATTCAATTTGATCGATCGTCGTTGTAGTTTGTTGTTTTGATTGTGTTTGGATTTATGTTAGTGAATCTGCAGTAATGGATAATGTAAGAGATCTGTTTTTTTTTCCGGGTTTCGTAATGGTTTCGCATTAATACTTTAATAGTTTCAATGGTGTAGATACACATAGTTTCCAATATTGTTACTGTTTTACTGTACAGTTGATGAATTTCAAACCGTTAATGTAAGAATTTGAGAGGGTTGAGTAAATTTTGGTGTGGGGCACTTGTTAGAAAGCTAGATTCTGCGGTCTAGGATTCACTTGGGAGTACCTTTATCCTAACACAAATTCTCATTGAAGACGGGTTGGGTTGCCTCTCACAAAAAGGCAAGTGAGAGGGCAAGTGGGAAACCAAATGGATTCTCACTTGCCCTCCCACTTGCCTCTTTGTGAGAGGCAACCCGACCCGTCTTCATAGAATAGGGATATGTCCGTCTTCAATGAGACTTGCTGTTATTCTAAACAGGGAATCGTCATTGCCACCGGCTTCTGCATGTACTATTATGCTTCTTGAAGTGCTCCAATAGTATTAATGCTTGGTTTGTTGTTTTTGTTTCGGGATTAAGGCTTTTGTTGTTACTGTTGTGGTCGCTAATTATCTTCCAGAGTTTCAATTTAATGTTCTTTGACTATTTTTCTGCATGTCCTATAGGTGGAAGGTTATATACTTATACATACTGTCTTTCTGATTCCACTAATGTCCAATGCGATTTTAATCCATTGTATATGTGCTTTTATTTTAGTATTTGTATAGGTCTTATACACAATTGCTGAAATCAGTATTGTGTTTCTTATTTCTTATTAGGTCGAAAGAAGCTGAAGTTCTGCCTTCTCTAAGTTCACGTCCTCCACTTTTACACAAACTCTTTAGGTTTATGCATATATGTAGGAAATGGGATCACGTGGGAGGCCATTTTTTGATCTTAATGAAACCCCAATAGAGGAAGATGAGGATATTGATGGTCCATCTGGTGTCCTGCCCCAGAAAGTTCTCCCTTCTCTAAGTTCACGTCCTCCTGATCTGTCTGGGGTATCCGTAGGTCAGCCCAGCATCGGAAAGAACAGTGCTTTTTCTCATGCTTCTTCCGTTTCTGGTTTCCAACCTTTTGTTAGGTCAAGTATATCTTCCACTGTAGATAGAACTGATGATCAGGCCCATGTGGATTACCAAAATTCTAATACTACCACGTTACGTGGAGTAAACAACGACAGCGATAAGAAAGAGATGCGATTGATCGGATCAAGTAGTTTGAATATGCAGACATTAGAAAAGGAGGAAGGAGAGTGGTCTGATGGAGAATGTACGGATCCCCAAGTGAACCATAGGGTACAGGAAAAGTCGTTGGGGAGCGACAACAAACATTTCAAGGAACATAGTTCTGTCCGATCTAACACTACAGCTGAAAGCAATAAGACTTTTAATGGCAACATAGGTGGTACTTCTTCCACGGTTACTCCTGGAAATTCAGAGTCAGTTCCTAAACAAAAGGAGATCAAGGGTTCTGAATCTAGCGTTGCGTCAAAATCTTTGAATAATTCCAGAAAGCACAAACTAGATGAACAAAAAGAGGCTATGCTAGGAAAAAAGCGGCTGCGAAAAACAGTGTTTATAAACATAGAAGATGCTAAGCAAGCTGCCACAGCTAAGTCTTCAACCCCTAGGAAGCAGAGTGTTCTCGCACCTAGTGTCAATCGCACCATCAAAGGAAGCCATAATGTACGACTTTCTACTGAGCGTAATGGGGAGAAGCAGAATGACTCTGCGATCAAGAGCCAGAATCAGGTTGATTTATCATGCAATGAAGAACGAAGTTCCACGGAGTGTGTTGACCGTAAATCTGAAAGCAACAGTGATGTGAATGCAGGTCTTTTAGCCAGGCCTAGAAGATTGAACAATTCTAATGATCTCCCAATAGAGGGAAGCCTTAAACAAAATTCATGGAAGCAACCCAGTGATACTAGGCAGTCCAAAGACCAATCAATGACGTCAAGGAAGCTAGGATTTAGTAGCAATGTTTCAGCTGATGTTAAACCATCAAGTAAGAAAAATCCTCCAAAGAGGCAAACTGTGATCAGTAATCAGTACCATGATACATCAGTAGAGCGTCTCTTGCGTGAGGTGACCAGTGAGAAATTCTGGCATAATCCAGGTAGACTTCACTTCTCGGCTTTTCACATCTAGTTGATATATGGCTGCTGTATTGTATTGGTGTTGTCGCTAGTTAAAGGATGAGACATATTTGTTTGATGCTTCTAATCTAAACAAAATGTAAAGAATTTGTCTGCCTCTTTTGATTTAATTAAGCTACATTAAAGTTTTGCTGAATTCTGAATATAAAATAATAAACACCAGTCCAGCTTCATTTTATGAAAGACTGGTGGAATTTAAGAGTTTGATAATTTAAAGCATGGTTACCGGATTCGCTATGAATTCACCGATACGCTATTCGCTTGTATATAATGTGTGTTATATGTATTTTCAGTAGGAGAGAGGATAGAATTCGCTCTTAACCTTCGTGGTTTGTAGGGTACTCAAGCAAATCCGTTAATTCTGATTTGAAGCTTGTATCATTGACTCTGTATCCCATTGTTGGCTGACTTGTAAAGAGTTTAATGCACACTGATTTTAATTGCTTATTCTCTGTTGTTTGTGTACTACCCAACTTGACAAGGATTTTTAAGTCATGGTATATAGCAATTCTAGGTAACAAAGAAAAATGAGGATTCTTCTTTTACATGTTTGAGTACAGCTGTGATGATTGATGATGCTGTAACTGTTTTCTTTATACAAAACCATTGGGTCATCTTTGTAGAAGTAATCTACATAAATGTTCAATTATACTTGGTGATATCGGAAATGACTACACTGGGGTGGGCACGTGCATGGTTTCCCGATTTCGCTCGGTACCCTACGAATCGCGAATCGTTAAAAACGAATTCTATCATGTTGCTTACTGAAATACATATAACACACATTCTAGTAGAGTGAAGCACGAATCGGTAAGGACGTATTCATAGCGAATCCGGTAACCATTCGTGGACTCACAAGATGGCATCTCTGATTATTGACTCTGTTCTGCCTTTATTGCCACAATTGTTTTTGACTCTGTGTCTGTCCTTTTTGTAGAGGAATCCGAGCTTCAGTGTGTCCCTGGTCAATTTGAATCTGTAGAAGAGTACATTAGAGTTTTTGAGCCTCTTTTATTTGAAGAATGTCGGGCACAACTCTACAGCACCTGGGAGGAGCTAACAGAAACATCTTCTAGAGATGCACATGTGATGGTCCGCGTAAAATCTGTCGAGAGAAGAGAAAGAGGTAATGCACTAATCATATTTGCTAAAATTTTGACACTTACCTTCCTAGCATTGTCTATTTTAAACTTTTAAACTTTCTTGGGAAATAAGTATCAATTTCCCACGCGCAACGGAAGCAATCAATCGGTAAGTAAACCGTATAATTTTTGGAACTGCAAGCAATGATAAAATGAGATGTTATGTAGGGTCAAACCCAGGGCAAAACCTTCCAAACCGGAAGTAAAATCGACTAGCCAAATTGACTAAAATCCACTATAAAAATAGTATTAGTACAACGTAACCGTTCCGAATAATAACCAATTCGAAACCCACAATAATTAAAGTAGAACAACCTCTAGACCTGTTGTAATATTGGTAAATGCCACCAATATTACCTCTAGAATAACCCCTTAATTATTGTACTAAAACACCCGCTATAATGCCTCTCACCCTCGAACCCCGACTGTATTTTATTTACCCAATCACCTTGTTTGACTATATTTTGTGATATATATTTACCAAAGGATTTACATCCTTTATATAAGCATGTGAAGTGACGTTAGATATTATTATCATAAATCACTTGACGTTATACATTCACAAATGAATTAAGAACTCATTTGTTTCCACAAGATGTTGAACAAATGACTTTTAACATTCATTTAACATCACTACATGTTACATACTTACATGCATATTATATTATTATTAATACATTTAACATTTACTTATTAAATACTTGTTGTGTTGGATGAGTTGTTTTAACCAGCACTTTTATGCCATTTTTTTTGTTTTAAGTTCCCTTACGTATGCTGTATGTGAAATAGACAAGCAATCAACCATACTCGTGTATCTTGATGTTGTTTAGGTGTAATTGATGAGGACCTACAGTCATAACCGTTGCTGTGATTTCTTAATTGCTTAAAATGGCAATTTTCCTTTTGTTGCCTTGCTGACTTTCTCAAGTCTTTCTTAGGTGCTTCGTATTCTTTTTCCGATGTATGATAGCTGTTTTGTTAAGAATTATTGTTGGAACACTTGAACCTTCCTCCTCACCTAACTTTGGTGTTCATTTTTTGGAGCTAGGATGGTACGATGTGATAGTTCTTCCTGCGAGTGAGGCAAAGTGGAGTTTTAAGGAGGGTGATGTTGCAGTTCTTTCTACACCAAGGCCAAGTTCAGGTTTGTGATGCGATTCCTCTTGATACTCTTTTTGTTTATTTCTATGGCGCCATTGGTATCTCGTATTAAATCTTATGTTGTATGGGCAGCTCGATATAGAAGAAACACTAATCCATCCACCGAAGAATCGGAGGAGGCTGAAGGAAGTGGGCGTGTTGTGGGAACTGTCAGAAGGCACATACCCCTTGATGTGCGGGACCCTCTTGGGGCAATACTTCATTTCTTTGTGGGGGACTCTTATGATCCAAATAATAGGTGGGTTAGAAATTCCTGGGCTGATCATGCAAGTTTTAACCCAATATGACGGGTATTTGAACATTCCTCTCATTTTATAATTTTTCTACAGTACTGAAGACAATGGCCACATTTTGAGGAAGTTTCAGCCAAGAAGCATCTGGTTCTTAAGCGTGCTTGGTTCGTTGGCGACAACACAGCGCGAGTATGTTGCATTACATGCTTTCCGCCGACTTAACATACAGGTGGATGTTTGCTTTGGTGCTTCTGTTTGAAATGTTTATTGTAAATCATGATTCTGAGTTTACTTACAGATTCAAAATGCAGTTCTCATGTTTTTGATTTACTCTTTCTTATTCTTTTGTTTATAAATTATTTCACTCTAAAAATTTTGAGTTATCACTGTACAGATGCAAAATGCAATTCTCAAGCCAAGTCCAGAACACTTTCCCAAATATGAAGAGCAGACTCCAGCTATTCCCGAATGCTTTACTCCTAATTTTATTGAGCATATTCATAGGACATTCAACGGACCCCAGCTGTCAGCAATCCAGTGGGCTGCCATGCACACAGCTGCAGGTACTAGTAATGGACTAACCAAGAAGCAAGATCCATGGCCCTTCACTTTAGTTCAAGGCCCTCCTGGAACCGGGAAGACACATACTGTATGGGGGATGTTAAATGTGATTCATTTAGTTCAATATCAGCATTACTATACAGCATTGCTTAAGAAACTGGCACCTGAAAGCTATAAGCAAAATAGCGAAAGAAACACCGACGCTGCTTCTTCAGGTTCTATTGATGAAGTTCTTCGTAGCATGGATGAGAACCTTTTCCGTACCTTGCCAAAGCTTTGCCCTAAACCTAGGATGCTTGTGTGCGCTCCATCTAACGCTGCCACCGATGAACTGCTTGGACGTGTCCTTGATCGGGGATTCATCGATGGTGAGATGAAGGTTTATAGGCCAGATGTCGCTCGTGTTGGTGTTGACTCACAGTCGCGAGCAGCACAAGCTGTTTCTGTCGAGCGTAGAACCGAACAGCTTTTGGTGAAAACCAGGGAGGAAATATTTGGATGGTTGCAGCAGCTGAAAGGACGTGAAGCTCATTTGTCTCACCAGATGGCTTCTCTCCAAAGACAACTTAATGCAGTAGCAGTTGCAGGACAGTCCCAAGGGTCTGTCGGAGTGGACCCCGACGTTCTCATGGCACGGGACCAAAACCGGGATGCTTGGTTACAAAATCTTGCCGCTGTAGTTGAAGAAAGGGATAAAGTTCTGGTTGAATTGTCCCGTCTTCTTATTTTAGAAGGAAAATTTCGGCCAGGCAGTAGTTTCAACTTAGAGGAAGCTCGGGCTAGTCTGGAGACGAGTTTTGCTAATGAAGCGGAAATCGTTTTTACGACTCTCTCAAGCAGTGGCCGCAAATTGTTTTCACGCCTTACTCATGGTTTTGATATGGTTGTGATTGATGAGGCAGCTCAAGCTAGTGAAGTAGGGCTTCTTCCTCCTCTGTCTCTTGGTGCAGCACGCTGCGTTCTTGTTGGAGACCCCCAGCAGCTTCCGGCGACTGTCATTAGCAAGGCGGCCGGTACTTTATTATACAGCAGAAGCCTTTTTGAGAGGTTTCAGCAAGCTGGCTGTCCAACGATGTTATTGTCGGTCCAGTATAGAATGCATCCTCAAATTAGGGACTTTCCTTCAAGGTACTTTTATCAGGGACGACTTACCGACAGTGAAAGTGTTGTGGGCCTACCTGATGAGAGATATCACCAAGATCCTTTGCTGAAGCCTTATCTCTTCTATGATATTACTCATGGCCGCGAGTCCCACAGAGGCGGTTCAGTCTCTTTTCAGAATGTACATGAAGCACAAATTTGCCTTCGTGTATATGAGCATCTTCAGAAAACAGTTAAATCCCTGGGATTGGGTAAAATTACTGTAGGCATTATAACACCTTATAAGCTGCAGCTGAAATGTCTTCAGCGCGAGTTTGCTGATGTTATTAACTCTGAAGAAGGGAAGGACCTATACATTAATACGGTGGATGCTTTTCAAGGCCAGGAACGCGATGTCATCATCATGTCATGTGTTCGTGCCTCAGGTCATGGGGTTGGCTTTGTTGCTGATATCCGGAGAATGAATGTTGCACTTACTCGAGCACGAAGGGCTCTTTGGGTATGCTTATTTATTATGAATATAGTATAGTTGTGTCTCATATATGTAAGTTAGGAAGGAATATTTTTCTGTGTCCTTCATCCATTTCATTGCAGCCAAAGACTACTTTTCTTTGGCTTTGGAGCCAATTCACTAAGCAGTTATCGTTTTGGGTTATTTTGGAAGTATTTGCTGTATTTTCAGGCACTGGGATCAGAGTTATAAGAGAACCCCCCCCCCCCCCCCCCCCCCCCCCCCCCCCCCCCCCCCCCCCCCCCAAAAAAAAAAAAAAAAAAAAAAATTCAGAGTCGATGCCCCCGCACGAATTTCGGGGTCATGTTATTGTTTTAAGGATTATCTGTTTATATGTACGATTCTACATATTTTATGCTATTATGGTCCATAATTTGCCATTTTCCACAGGTTATGGGGAACGCTAATGCTTTGATGCAGTCTGATGACTGGGCAGCTCTGATAGCTGATGCAAAAGCTCGAAATTGTTACATGGACATGGATTCTTTACCAAAAGAGTTATTGGTTACCAAAGGACCTGCATATGATTCTGCTCGTAGTAAGTTTAACTCTGGTGCAAGGGGTTCAAGACAGGGAGGTACACGATCAAGGTTATTTGATATACCTTCAGAGTCCAAACCCGGAACACTATTGGAAGAGGACAAGTCAAAGCACTTCTCCAACCGCAAGGATTGAACATTTGAACCAGAAATTGTGTAAGATATTTGATCTTAACAAAATAACAGTTCAACTTGGTAATCGGAAAATTCCTTTACATCCATGTGGCAGAACTTATATGGGCAAACCCTAATAATATGGGAGATACTGAGCTCAATGCCCCTCTGATGTTCTGGCTGCTCTCTGTTCTGAAAAGGGATTTTCCAGTTTAAAGATATCAATCCTTTGGCAGGGTCAAGACTTAAGGCAGCTCATGGCAAGTATAGATTTGTCAGCTTGATAAAGGGTGCGCAACGTTCACTGAAGTTCATCTGAGAAGTTGACACTGATACTCTGGCTTAAGCAGAAATGGTCGGTGTTTTGAAGTGGAAGCCTGATAAAAGGTGGCATATCGACGAATTGGTAGTTGACTTCTTTTCAACAAGCAATTTTAAAGGCTTGTGGCAAATACATTGTTGATTTGTGGAATATGGTGGCCTCAATTGAAAGCAAATCCGTCTGTTACTAGATAGCAGAGCATGCTGGAAATGTAATATGTTGAAAGGTATTGCCTTTCAGGTTTCAAAAATGCTATGCACTTTTTTGGAACGTGCATCATCACTTTGACCATATTAGGTATATCAGGAAATCACTTGTTAGTTAGTTTTTTTCTTTCAATTTTTTTCATTTTCCAAAATGAAGTTATAGAAGAAGAAAGAGCAGTACATGAATTGTACAAGAAATTTCTGCTAGGAAACTAGGAAAGAAGTATTAAAGGATGCTGGTAGAATAATTTGTACAAACCACAGTTCAGCAATAGATGATGATTCTTTTAAACGTTTAGTTGAATTATTGTGTGCACTCTGTTCTTTTTATATTATTGTTATTATTTTTTTTTTACGCTGCTAAGTTTAGTGACTATTTTTTACAATGTCATGTTTTGGAATGCATGAGCTCTTTGAGAGCTTGATCCGGCATCACTTGTTTCTTCTTTACTTTTACATCAATTTCAGGTGGCATTTTCTCATAGACTGGACCAGAATAGACGTAAACGTTTATATGTAAGTGATATATTGGTTGCTGATTAAATTTGCGGCACAAATCTCAAATGTCGCTGCACATTGACACTACGTTCCTCGTTGACTACAGGTATCTACAGAATGTCTACTTGTCTAGGCATTTTGTTTACTTACTTCATCTGAGTGTTTTTCCTTGCCTTGATTGCATCTATATTTGCAGATGACATTGGTTTTAGATGCTTCATAGAAAATTGTCTGAGTTCTCTCAATTGGGGAGATGTTTAATAATTCATTCCTTTCTGGTTAAGGTTAAGGTGATGCTGTCCGTTTCTATGATGCAACAACTAAGTTCAGGGTGTGGCAACTGATTTCATTGTATCACGAACATGTTGTAGACAGCCTGAAGGTTCCCGTGACCACATGGCGTGGTGATGCTGTCCGTTTTTATGACGCAAGAACTAAGTTCAGGGTGTGGCAACTGATTTCCGGATAAAGTCTAATACGGATATTCAATGCTATATTAAAGTTGCTAACTGAATCATGAATGTTGGAACTTTAGAAGGGTCTTCATGTTTTTACTTGTATTGCTGTAGTATAGATGATAAGTTAGATGGATGTCGTTTGAGAGTAAGTTGTAGGCCAATATGTTCCAAGAGGTCTAGAAACTTGTATCATTGGTGAGAGGAGCACTATCCGTCTGTATTGCAATTATGAAGACTAACTCTTTAATCAATTGCTTAATCTAAGCAATCCCCTAAAATCCCCAAATCCTAAGGTTAGGTCTCATTAATTATTAGGAGAGAATTGCTACTAGAATTACACTAACTTATTAAAAGTGATTAAAACTTGCAAAGGATTTAATATGAACAGCCGCGAACCCTAACCTTGAAAAATTGAACAGAATTCCTTAATCTCTTCTCAGGTGAGTTTAAGATAAAAAAAAAATGAGATTTAAGAATACCTCTATATGTGGAATCGTCTTGCAATTTTTTTTTTTTTTTTTTTTTCAGTAAAGATAATGTAGCTTACATTGTACCAATCCGACTCCAAGAGTCAGATTTTATTAAATCTGTTAAATGGTAATAGAATCTGTTTATACGAGCACTAAACTCAAAGTTAAACAAATAAGAAAAGCGGAAAATGCTAATCGGCCCGACTCGGTAGAGTCTCAAAGGCCATTCGGTTGGGCCCTCTTCCACTCGAGCCGAGTACAAAAGAATGACCCAGGCATCTCAAACTGCCATCAAAGAACGCTCGGTCGAGTATTCTTGCTAGGTGTCACTCGACCGAGTAACCATCACTCGGCTAAGTTCTCTCACTGAGTAACATGTCTTAAAATATGGAGTACATCAGATCAACAATACTTTCCATCAAAATTTCAATCTGTGACAAAGGGTTATCTTACTTTTCAATTAGGACAGACTTTCTCTACATCTTATAGTCGTTGCACCCTCAAACGTTTTCATCATAATTGACGACTTAAATATACCATGCTTCTAACCGTTTATCTATTTCTTCTAAAAATTTTAGGGTCCGTGCTCCCTTTACTAGTTTATAATCTTGTTTTATGGATATCAAGTCTGTCATTGATATTTCCTTATATGACTCTACAAAGACGTTAATTCTCCACCAAACTTTATGATTTCTTCTCATTCCCGCCAATTTAACCTGATTTCCCAAATAAAGTTAGAAAACTTCTTACCATATCAAATATACGTATAAATAAACTCCATATGGTAGAAACACGCATAAAATTCCGTTATTTCTACAACGAACTTTCAAAATAACACAAAAACCCCTCGAAAGTAATAAACTCGTGTTCTCTTTTTTCGCGCGAACGTAAAAAAAAGAAATATATAAAACCCTGAAATTGTATTATTGCTGGGACAACGAAGTGGTGGTACCTTGCCTATATATATATATATATACACTTCCAATCAACAAATTTCTTGCAATTCGTATTCTCAAATAGACAGACGGACTTCGGCTCTAAAATTTCAACGAAGTCGTGGTTTGTCGTTCGGTTCTAATCTGGGTATTTGGATCGGGTGGACTACTTTTGTTAGGGGCATGTTTTGTGTGTAGGTTGGGTTGGTTGCTGTGGTCTTCAGTTTATTCTCATGACGCTTGTTTTTCAATTTCTGTCTTTTCCACTTCCGCTAATAATTCCCCTTTATGGGATGTTGTGTCTTAGTCGTAGTTTAATTAGTAGAACTAACATCTTTGCTGGTATGAGATGATTAGCTAGTGTCCCGTATGTGTTGGGTTTATCTCGGATATCTTTCCTGTGGTGACTTTGGCTAGGGGAATGGTTATGAGGATCTTATTGGCTCTGTTCGTTTCTGGTGGCGTTCCTTTGAGTGGTGGTCCATGGTGTGGCGGGCTCGATTGGATGTAGGGGATTTTTCTCATTTTCCTCTTATTTCTTTCTACGTCTTCATGACGTAAGTGCATCATGTTTGCATCATGTTCTTCTCACTCGTCAGCTGAGTTGGCCCGTTGTTCTTTGGAAGTTATCAACCCAGATGATCAAGGGGATGATGAAGGTCTTGCCCATTATGCCGTACTCCACCAACGCATTGCATAAATCGTACGATGCTATTTCATCTTACTTCGTTTGTTATTATGTTGTATTAGTGTTTGGTTCAATTATGTAATAAATAAATATGGTCTAATGAACCATATTATGCATATATAAACTTATATTTTACCGTTGCCAAAAAAAAAAGAATACACCATGCTTCAAACGGTTTATCTATATCTTTTGGACTCCGTGAAATAAACATTTTGAATTTTCTCGCTCAACTGGTTATAATCTGATTTTAGGGATATCCTAAATTACGAAACCTCCAAGTCTATCATTGATAATTCCTTATATAACTCTACAAAGACGTTAATTCTCCACCAAACTTTATGATCTCTTCTCATTCCCGCTGATTCAACCTAATTTCCCAAATAAAGTTAGGAAATTTCTTACCATATCAAATACTCCGTATAAATCTGTATAAACTCCATATGGTAGAAACACGTTCGAAATTCCGTTACTCCTACAACGAACTTTCAAAATAACACAAAACCCCTCAAAAGTAATAAACTCGTGTTCTCTTTTTCGCGCGAAAGTAAAAAATAAAAAATAAAAAATAAAAAATAAAAAATAAAAAAAAAATATAAAACCCAGAAATTGTATTATTGGTGGGGACTTGGAAGTGGCACACCCTCTTGCCTATATATACACACTTTCAATCAACAAATTTCTTGCAATTCGTACTCTCAGATAGACAGACGGACTTCGGCTCTAAAATTTGTAGGACGAACTCCACCTAATAAACCCTATTTACATACATTTGTACACAAAATATACAACCTTTAGATCACAATTAACTCCATTTAATTTTTGGTAATTCCTTCATTTCTCTCTTGTTTTTATTTTATTTAGTATACAACTTCAATTCAATTGCATAAATTACCCTTTTTTTTGTATGTTTATTGTGTTTTGCACTTTTTTTAGCCGTTAAAATTGGCCCATTGTATAATTGATTGCTTGTTTTGATCGATCATTGTTGTGGGTTGTTGGGTTTGGATATAAAGTAGAGATTTTTTGATAATTGGTTAGTGTAAGAGATCTGTTTTGTTTGGGGTTTGTGATTTTGGTTCAATCTAAGTGGAAAATCTTTGGCCACATTTTATTGGGAAATCGGTTTTCGGGTTTTTTGAGGGCTTTTTTGCTGTGAAAATCATCTAAAAGAAGGGGGTGGAAGGTTTTTGGTGTGTGGCTAATAAAAAAAACAAATAATTATTAGTCTTGTGTATGGCGGTTTTAAGTATTTGTGAAAAACAATTAGTCTTGTATATGACGGTTTTAAGTATTTGTGAGTATTTGTGAAAAACAATTAGTCTTGTATATGGCGGTTTTAAGTATTTGTGAAAAACATTTAGTCTTGTATATGGCAGTTTACCCAAATTGCAAGAAAATCATGACCTCTGTGGCTTTGTTAGTGTAATGGTAGTTTATCAAAAGAACCCGTTTTACAATATACTTGTGTAAAGCTGCCGTCACAAGTATTTCTGAAAAATTATATGGAGAACTGGTTTAGTCTTTTGCTTAAAGGATTGAATTGGATTGGATTGAATTGCATGGGGTTTCAATTTCTGGTTTGAGACTTTTGAGAATTGTTCTTTGTGTGACTTCATTTGCTTGATCCATGAACTAGTTATACCGAGATGTATTTGTTTGCTCTACATATCTATTATTCGGTTAAGTAAATGTCGGAGTACTACTTATTTAAAAAGGAAATCACATATGCTTTAACAGTTCTTCAAGTGGCCTCCAAAATTATTCATGCACAGTTTCTTGTTCTCCGTTTTGGAATTATGGATTTTTTTGTTGTTGGCCCTAACTATCTTCCACTTTGATGTTGTTTGATTACTTTTCTGCATGTCCTTTGCGTGGAAGGTTACGTCTAATCTGTGTTACTCAGACTTGCTGGATGTATGTGACACGGGTGCTTGTCTAAGTGCCACACTCCGGTATTTCTATGAAAAATATGCATAGTGACTTAAAATGAGGTGTCCAAGTGTGGTAACCATGTCCTAGTGACGAGTGTCGGGAACAGGAATGTGAGGGAATAAAAAGAGTCGGAGTAAAGTGTCTAGTTGTGTCTTACCAACTTTTCTGATGACACTAACTGTAAATGCGTTTTATTCAATGTATTGTGCTTTCAATCTACTATTTCTACGTGTCTTTTACACATTAGCTCAAGGTGGTATGGTGTTTTTTGTTTAGGTGGAAAGAAGCCGAAGTTCTTATACAGGGTAAAACTCTTCAGGTTTATGCATATATTTAGGAAATGGGATCACGTGGGAGGCCATTTTTTGATCTTAATGAAAGTCCACTTGAGGAAGATGAGGATATTAATGGTTCATCTGGTGTCCAACCCCAGAAAGTTCTCCCTTCTCTAAGTTCACGTCCACCTGATCTGCGTGGGGTTTCAGTAGGTCAGGCCAGCATTGGAAATAATAGTGCTTTTTCTCATGCTTCTTCTGTTTCTGGTTTCCAACCTTTTGTTAGGTCCAGTATTTCTTCCAGTGTAGATAGAACTGATGATCAGGCACATGTGAATACATTATTTCGTGAAGTAGTGAATGTCAGTGATAAGAAAGAGATAAGATCGATAGGATCGAGTAATTTGAGTAGGCAGGCTATAGAAAAGGAAGAAGGTGAGTGGTCTGATGGGGAATGTTCGGATCCCCAAGTGAACCACAGGGTACAGAAGAAGTCACTGGTGAGCGGCAACAAACATTTAAAGGAACATGACGTTGCCCAACCTAATGCTGCTGGTGAAACCAACAAGAATTTGAATGACAATGTAGGTAGCACTTCTTCCATGGTTGCTCATGGAAGTTTAGAATCAGTTCCTAAAACCAAGGATAATAAGGGTTCTGAATCTAGCTTTGCCATGAAAAATTTGAATAATTCCGGAAAGCACAAGCTTGATGAACAAAAGGAGGCGATGTTAGGAAAAAAACGGCTACGTAAAACAGTGTTTATAAACATAGAAGATGCTAAGCAAGCTGCCAATGCAAAGTCTTCAACACCTAGGAAGCCGAGTGCTCTCACACCTAGTATCAATCGCACCATTAAAGGAAGCCGTAATGTACGACTCTGTACTGAGCGTAACGGGGAGAAGCCGAATGAAACTACAATTAAGGACCAGAATCAGGTTGATTTATCATGCAATGAAGAACGTAGTTCCACAGAATGTGTTGACGGTAAATCTGAAAGCAACAGTGATGTGAATGCAGGTCTTCTAGACAGGCCTAGAAGATTGAATAGTTCTAGTGATCTCTCAATGGAGGGAAACCTTAGACAAAATTCGCGGAAGCAACCCAGTGATTCTAGGCAATACAAAGACCAGTCAATGTCATCACGGAAGCCAGGTTTCAATAGTCATGCTTCGACTGATGTTAAACCAGCAAACAAGAAAAATCCTCCAAAGAGGCAATCTTCTGTCACCAGTAATCAATACCATGATTCATCAGTGGAGCGTCTCTTGCGTGAGGTGACCAGTGATAAGTTCTGGCATAATCCAGGTAGACTTAACTTCTCGGCTTTTTACATATAGTTGTTGACACTTGGCTGTTGTATTATATTGATGTTGTGGCTAGTGTATTTGATGTTGATTATGACGATATCTTGTTAAAGGATGAGGCATGTCTGTTTAATGATTCTAATCTGAACAACAGAGCAAAGAATTTGTCTACCTATTAAATTTTAAATAATGCTACGTATTAGATTTATTAAATGATAATTATTACTTTTTTTATTAATAATAAACATAACCAGCTTCATCTTGTCAAAAAGTGGTGATAAATTTAAGCTTTGATTATTGTTTGTGTATCCCATTGTTGGCTGACCTGTGAAGATTGTACAAAACTGATCTTTTGGCTTTTCTCTTTTGTTTCTTGTACCATCCGGCTTGCTTTGACGAGGACTTTAGATAATTGTATTTAGCGATTCTAAATAATAATAGAAGGTAGATTATTCTGCTTATAGGTATATGAGTATATTTGGGTAGGCTGATGATTCTCCTACTGGTCTTTTTACAAGATAATTGTGCCTTTTTGGAAGTAGTCCATGTAAAATGTTCATTATACTTGGTAATTGGAAAAATGATCTTACTGGTGTACGAACGTGGGAACCTCACGAGGGCATTTCTGTTTATTGTCTCTGTTTCCGTCTTTGTTGTTAGAATTGTCTTTAACTTTGTTTCTGTCTTTTTAATAGAGCAATCTGAGCTTCGGTGTGTTCCTGGTCAGTTTGAATCTGTAGAAGAGTATATTAGAGTTTTCGAGCCCCTTCTATTTGAAGAATGTCGGGCACAACTCTACAGCACCTGGGAGGAGCTAACAGAAACATCTTCTAGAGACGCACATTTGATGGCCCGCATAAAATCTGTTGAGAGAAGAGAAAGAGGTATTTTAGTAGTGAAGTTAGTTATTTTGTGGAGAAAGCAAAAGCTTAGTTGTTTTACATCGGCCTTTTTATATTCGAATGATTTACTAGTGAAACAAACAAGTAATAAACCATACTCGGTGCATCTTACTGCTTAGCTGTAATGGACGAGGAGCTATCATAACTGTTGCTGTAATTTGGTAATAGCTGAAAGTAACACTTTTTTTGGTTGCCTTTCTGACTTTCTCTTAAGTATTACTCGGAGCTCTCTATCCTTTTCCCAATGTATGATAGCTATTTTGTTAAGAATTAATGTAGGATGTAATGTCTTGCTGCTGAGCCTTCCTTCTCACCTGACTTTGATGTTCACTTTTGGGAGCTAGGATGGTATGATGTGATAGTTCTTCCTGCAAATGAGACAAAGTGGAGTTTCAAGGAGGGTGATGTTGCAGTTCTTTCTACTCCGAGGCCAAGTTCAGGTTTGTCATACGATTCTTGATGTCGTTTTCCTTTTCATGTTTCTATGGCTTCATTGGCAGATACATTGTGAAATTGTATGTAATATTTGCAGTTCGATATAGAAGAAGCAGTAATCCATCCGCTGAGGAATCTGAGGAGGCTGAAGGAAGTGGCCGTGTTGTGGGAACAGTCAGAAGGCACATACCCCTTGATATGCGGGACCCTCCTGGAGCAATAGTTCATTTTTTTGTGGGGGACTCTTATGATCCAACTAATAGGTGGGTTGAATTGTTCCGAGATGATTATACTCCACTCATATACTGATTTTTGATTTTTCACCTAATATGACTGCTATTGAACCTTCGTCTCATTAATATACTTTTGCTACAGTACCACAGATAATGGCCATGTTATGAAGAAGCTTCAGCCAAGAAGCATCTGGTTCTTAAGCGTGCTTGGTTCATTGGCAACAACGCAGCGTGAGTATGTTGCATTACATGCTTTCCGACGACTTAACGTACAGGTGCTTGTTCATTTGGGTCCTTTTGTTTTAAATGTTAAATTGTAAACTATGATTCTGAGTTCACTAACAATTTGAGTTTACTCACGGTTTCAAATGCAGTTCTCAAGTTTTTTGCGTTAGTTTTTCATGTTCTTTTGTCTATAATATTATTTCGCCCTAAGATTGTAGTTCTCCTAAACAGATGCAAAATGCAATTCTCAAGCCAAGTCCAGAACACTTTCCCAAATATGAACAGCAGACTCCAGCAATTCCTGAATGCTTTACTCCTAATTTTATTGAGCATATTCATAGGACATTCAACAGCCCCCAGCTATCAGCAATCCAGTGGGCTGCCATGCACACAGCAGCTGGTACTAGTAATGGACTGACCAAGAAGCAAGATCCATGGCCCTTCACTTTAGTACAAGGCCCTCCTGGAACTGGCAAGACACATACTGTGTGGGGGATGTTGAATGTGATCCATTTAGTTCAATATCAGCATTACTATACAGCGTTGCTTAAGAAACTGGCACCTGAAAGCTATAAGCAAAATAGCGAAAGAAACACCGAAACTACTTCTTCAGGATCTATTGATGAAGTTCTTCGTAGCATGGATGAGAACCTTTTTCGTACCCTGCCAAAGCTTTGCCCGAAACCTAGAATGCTTGTGTGCGCTCCATCTAACGCTGCCACAGATGAACTGCTTGGACGTGTCCTTGATCGGGGATTCATTGATGGTGAGATGAAGGTTTATAGGCCAGACGTCGCTCGTGTTGGTGTTGACTCACAGACGCGAGCAGCACAAGCTGTTTCTGTCGAGCGTAGAACTGAACAGCTTTTGGTGAAAACCCGTGAGGAAGTTTTTGGATGGTTGCAACAGCTGAAAGGCCGTGAAACTCATTTGTCTCACCATATGGCTTCTCTCCAAAGACAACTTAATGCAGTAGCAGTTGCTGGACGGTCCCAAGGGTCTGTTGGAGTGGACCCTGATGTTCTTATGGCACGAGACCAAAACCGGGATTCTTGGCTGCAGAATCTTGCTGCTGTAGTTGAAGAAAGAGATAAGGTTTTGGTTGAAATGTCCCGTCTTCTTATTTTAGAAGGAAAATTTCGGCCAGGTGGTAGTTTTAACTTGGAGGAAGCTCGGGCTAGTCTAGAGACAAGTTTTGCCAATGAAGCGGAAATCGTCTTTACGACTCTCTCAAGCAGTGGCCGCAAATTGTTTTCACGCCTTACTCATGGTTTCGATATGGTTGTGATTGATGAGGCAGCTCAAGCTAGTGAAGTAGGACTTCTTCCTCCCCTGTCTCTTGGTGCAGCGCGCTGTGTTCTCGTTGGTGACCCACAGCAGCTTCCGGCTACTGTCATTAGCAAGGCTGCGGGTACTTTACTATACAGCAGAAGCCTTTTTGAGAGGTTTCAGCAAGCTGGCTGTCCAACGATGTTATTGTCGGTCCAGTATAGAATGCATCCTCAAATCAGGGACTTCCCTTCAAGGTACTTTTATCAGGGACGACTTACCGACAGTGAAAGTGTTGTGGGCCTACCTGATGAGAGATATCACCAAGATCCTTTGCTTAAGCCTTATCTCTTCTATGATATAACTCATGGCCGAGAGTCCCACAGAGGCGGCTCTGTCTCTTTTCAAAATGTACATGAAGCACAAATTTGCCTTAGTGTATATGAGCATCTTCAGAAGACAGCGAAATCTCTGGGATTGGGTAAAATTACTGTGGGTATCATAACACCCTATAAGCTGCAGCTGAAATGTCTTCAGCGTGAGTTTGCTGATGTTTTGAACTCTGAAGAAGGGAAGGACATCTACATTAATACGGTTGATGCTTTCCAAGGTCAGGAACGTGATGTCATCATCATGTCATGTGTTCGTGCCTCAGGTCACGGGGTTGGCTTTGTTGCTGACATCAGGAGAATGAATGTCGCACTTACTCGAGCACGAAGGGCTCTTTGGGTAAGCTTATATATTTTGGATACATTATGGTTGCATTTATCAGAATTTCATATTCGTTAGGAAGGAGTATTTGTTTTGAGTCGATCATCCAATTCAATGGAGCCAAAGACTCGCTATTCTTTGACTTTGGAACATGATGAAGGCAGTTAAAATGACTCATTAAGCTGGCCGTCTCTTGTTTTTTATAGCCGCACCCAGTCCGTGCAATTTTGTAATAATTATCATTTTGGGTCATTTTGGAATCATCCGCCCTCTTTAGATAAGGGAAGACTACGTACATCCGACCCCCGCTCCCATGTTGCCTTAGGCCGGTACTCTCGAGGTATTGGGGTAATCTATGCTGCTGTTGTAATCTTAAGGACTATTTTTTTTTTTTTTTTTTTATGTTAGTATGGTCCATGATAATATTGCTTTTGTTTCCACAGGTAATGGGGAACGCTAATGCTTTGGTGCAGTCTGATGACTGGGCAGCTCTGATAGCTGATGCAAAAGCTCGAAATTGTTACATGGACATGGATTCCTTACCAAAAGAATTCTTGGTTACCAAAGGACCTGCATATGATTTTGCACTTAGTAAGTTTGCCCCTGGTGGAAGGGGTTCAAGACGTGGAGGTCCACGATCAAGGGTATTTGATATACCTTCAGAGTCCAAACCCGGAGCACTTTTGGAAGAGGACAAGGCAAAGCACTTCTCTAACCGTTGAGGATTGAACATTTGAACCACTAATTGCTTCAGATATTGATTCTTTGTTTTACCAAAATAGCACTCCGACTTGGTAGTCGGAAAATGCCTTTACGTCCAAGTTGCAGAGATTCTCTAGGGACAGGCCCTTAAAAGACGTGAGATACTGAGCTCTATTTCTCTGAAGTTCTTGCTGCTCTGTTCTGAAAAGGAACTTTCCGGCATAAAAGGTACCGGTCCTTCGGCGGGATCATAGGTTGATCACAGCTTGATGCAAAACACAGACCTTTCACAGAAGCTCATCTGGAACTAGACACACATATTTCGGCTTAAACAGTATCAGTGTTTCGAAGCGGAAGCCTTACTTGGACGCATTTGATGCCGACTTGTTTTCAAGAAGCAATCATTTGTGGAATATGGTGGCCTCGATTGGATACAAATCCATCTGCTGCTACTGCTGCTGCAGGTGTAATATGTCGGAAGGTATCACCTTTCAGATTTCACAAACTTTATGCACATTTTCGAAACGTGCATTATCAATTAGACTATCAGGAAAACTTTTGTTAGTTAGTTACTTTCTTTACCATCATTTATACTTTACCCAAAAGAAGTTATAGAAGAAAAAGCAGACATGAAATGTACAAGGAAAATTCTGCTATGAACGAAGTATTAAAAATTTATACTCCCTATACACCTACTTTTCGGTTACTTGTGATCTGCCTGGGAATGGTTTTAGAGCTTGATCTTGCATCACTTGTTTCTTCTTTACTTCTCCGGCAATTTCACGTGGCATCTTTTCATGAGTAATGTTACCGACTTTCTCCTTTCTATAACACTTTAAAATGGTGTGAGATGAGAGGGTTGAGACTTGAGAGAGACCGAAAAGAAAAGATCTGCGGTTTTTTTCTTTTCCCATAGCACAAAGCACAACACTAATGGTCGCTGTTGACTGCCACTACCGTCGCGGTTCATGAAAGGGACGGAGTATTTTCTGGAAAATGACATCGCAATGCGATAAAGCTGAAAATATTATGAGTTTAAACAGCGCCCGTATAATCAGGGGGAATTTAGCTAATAGCAAAGGGTAGCACTCATTAGTCGCTACCCTATATTCCCAAAAGTGGTTAAATTTATTGTTTACGCTATCCAAATTTTTTAAATATAAAACTTTAGTGTAAGTATAAAACAACACAAATTCTCATTTGTGACGGACACTATCCGTCACAAGCTTAAGACGGATACCATATTATCTCACAAAATACCCATTAAGGGTGAGTGGAGAGCACATGGGGGGTCCCCACCTTGTCCCCTCTACCCATTTTCTCTCACAAAATACCCGTCGCAAAATCCGATCCGTCGCAAGCAAGACATACTGATAAAACAATATGAGAAAGATTTACTACCCAAAATTTCAGTTATGGGTTCGGTTCGCCCTTGCTTATAAGGTAATGAAATCCGTAATTACGAAGCACAACTAAAGATCAATACTGGAATCGATATTCAATGTTATGATCGTCAGCAAGCTTGATCATGAATGTTAGGACTTCAAAAGGATTGTTATGTCCTTTGGGAGTAGCGTACTCCTTATACCTAAGTCTTTATAATTTTTTTTTGGCCTCCTTCTTTAGGTGTAAGGAGGACGGTCACCTGGAGGTCACAATAATTTCTCTTCAACCGAATCTCTTAAACACAAACTTGATTCAAAAATTCTCAAAAGCTCAACTTTTTGTCTATAAAAATAGAAGCACTAATTTTAGTGCTTCTAACTTTTGAAAATTAGTTTTGAAAAATTAAGCTTAAGAAATGAAAACTCATTTTTAACAAATTAGTCCAAACATTAAGATAATTTCATGACTTATTAAAGGTTTTGAAATATATTGATGAAATATGATGTTGTACCATTTTTTTTATATTATATTTTACATTTGATTTTTGTACTTCATAAAAAGAATTTAGATTGTTTTTATATTTTGAGTTGAAATCAATAATGACGAAATTGAAATTTAATATTATTAGTACCTACGTATGATGTTTACAATATTAAAGGTAGTCGTGCAAACCGCAAAGCATCAAACCAGAAAAATTTCAAATAAAAATATATTACTAATATTAAGACCATTACCAATGAGTCAATGACCTACCTCGACTTACGTCACTAATAAAAATATTTCTTATACATTCATGACCGATTTACATAACCTGCTCCATTTTATCAATGTACTACCTTGAGCACTTAAAATTCAACCCTTTTCCATATTTTATACAGCCTATAAAATAAAGTCGGGTGGAAAATGAAAACGGGCAACGAAGTGATCAAGAACACGGTTGTGGAGAAATGAGACCGAATCCTGCTACACATGTGAGATTTATGGATAAGAAAAAATAATGCTCAAAACTCGAGTGATTTTCGAGTAAGGTTTAATTCTAAACAAAATTTGATCTTTAACACTTGGATACTGTAATCATATACGGAGTACTATACATGATATTAATACCAAGATCCCAGCTCGAAAAGCTCCAGGTATAACCTATGAAATGGCCATAAAATGGATGAACAAAGTAATCTAAACTAAAATGGAGTGAAATAATACAATGTTCTTATTTACACCACCTAGACAATACTTTTTGTGGGTGATCATGAAGATAGTTCTTCATGGCTAGATGTCGGGGGCCAACTGCAGAGACGTTTAGATGGGCGCACATTCTTGAGCATCATCGTGAGCTTTTGTCGTTCTCCCTCAACCTCGGCAAAATGAAGGCTCAACTGAGAATAACGGTCATGCATGTCTTTAAGTTCCGTTTCCATGGCAGTATGTCTTTCCTTCATCTCTAACATGTCTTTGATCAGTTCATTTATGTCTCTGAAGCTTTGGAATACTGCAGCTTCATCTCTATGCAGCTTCAAGAAAGAGCTATGCGAAGAATCGGGAGGAAAGGTCAAAATCGTCATGATTAGTTTATCAAAAATCGGTAGGAAAGGTAAAAATCATAATAATTTTCCAAAATATAAGCGGAGATGCAACGTAAAAATCGTCATGATTAATTCATCAAAATAACTTCCAAATTCTAACAGCATCCGAGTAACATGAGTTGTAGTATATGTAGTTGTTGACCCAACACAAGAGCAAAATCAAAGTGCGTATTCACCTCTGAAATTGGACACTCGGTTTCTTCTTCGCCCGCAACACTTCAGCAAGCTCCAACTCCAAGGCAAGCACTCTTTCCACTGAGTTCCCACTTCTTGAAGATTCATTATATAGAGACGATATATTTTCAAGTTCCTCGCTCACCTGTCACCAAAATATTACATCATTGACAAATTAACCAAGAGGTTTGCTATGATGATTGGCTATATATTTGAAAGCTCAATGTTACCGTCTCCAGCTGCACTTGGTCTCTATGTAAAGCATCCTCTGCCAGCTCATCCGTATCTCCATCTCCTGGAAGACGAGTATTTTCACTTTTCATCCATTCCAACTGTAAGAAAAAATCATAACTTAGCAACCCCTCGTCAAACTTCAATACATGCATGAATCATATAACAACTCATTTACTTGATGAATAGGTGATATACTCTTTTAAGTCAACCTGTTATAGACAACTCAGCAACGGAAGGTCATTTTATTCTAGAATATCTGATGCACAAAGGTTAGAAGATGGCTTCTACGAGGAGTTCCCTACAGAAATGTTGCTACCATTCCGCCATAGTGACAACGCAGATATAAAAGTGTAAAAAATACCATCTAATTTCCGATGTTATGGTCTCCTTTTTGAAATTGACAAAACGGGACAGCGGGTGTACTCAGTAACAAATAAGAACACATTTCTTACAGTGAGACAAGAGAAGTATTATGCCATCAAGTGGATATCAGTTCACCGAAAAGTGAAGATTATTACCTCCTTTTGAAGGCGCTCTATGCTAGACAACAAAAATTGTGGTTTCAGCTGATCGTTGAGGAGATCCCTATTGTGCTCAACATCATTTTCACTATATCTTAGGTCTTTAAGTTCCTCAGTGGCTTCCGTTACCATGGTTTCCTGAATTAAAAATGAAATACTCAGTATTTAGGACTTACAAAACAAGGGATAGTATAAAAGTGAACTCCACAATTAATGGAATTGGTACTAGAGTCAAATACATCATGAATATGAACTAATAAAGCAGGCATATCTCGTCTGTTATGTTTTATTAAACACCAAGAGCATAATAAGGAGAATGAGTTTGATCATTAAAAGCATGGCAAAACACCAGATACGTCGAATATTAGAATGAACAGAAATTCGGGGAAACACTTGGATATGACGTTGCTATCCTAAGATGGCTTGAGAGCTTAAGGTTTCCCGAAGAGCTTTCAAGGTTCCAGGTAAAGTCCATTTGAAAATCTGAAAAACTCACCAGTCTTATCACAGCCTCACAGGGTTGTCTTACAAAGTAGTAACATAATTACATAAGACTAGATGAAGAAGACCGGAAGTTATGCTTGTAAAGCCATCAAACACCATCCTAACCTTGTGGTTAACTACACTCCAAATGCTGACATAAATTAGAGAAATTATTCGTAGAGCCATTGTCAGATATTTGACACTAAGATAGGTACTTGACTAATTGGGTACCTATTTTAGGCGTAAAAAATGAAATTCGGGAAATTAGAGAACTACAACACCCAACACATATGGCGTACCCAAGTTCACTAGCACTTGAGTGTCAATAAGAAAGCATTTGAAGATCACTTAATCAGACCAGCCTCTCCTAGAATGACATTCTTGACAATCAGTCCACGAACAGAGACTCTCACACCTGATTTTAATATAAATTTTAGATAAAAATGTTGGTCAAAGGGAAAGGGGTTCTATTTTCCCTCAATCTCAGTGATGAAAGATTTCGCTTATTAAAGAGGGAGCTCCTATTCCTTCTCCTTCACGCCCCCGAGGCTTTTCAAAATATAGGAGGACAAGTGGGCAACCCACTTGCAAGTTCTGAGTGAGTGTTGATTTATAGGACCATAGTGTATTGAATTAAGTTAAGCTAAAAAATAAACTATACCATTATGGCTATACTACACTGTATGTCCATTTGCTACACTGAACAATTTTCAAACAATATCAATGACTTAGCAGAAAAATACCTGAGCTGCTTCTGGAATAGTTTCTCCCTCATCTTGATCATCCAATTTCAAGTTCCTACTATAAGCTAAATGGTTAGCTTGATCACTGGAAGAGTTACTCATAGCCCTTTTCTCTGGCGCCCCTGCCGTGCTTAGAAGTGAGACTTCTTCTCTTCTCATAGATGCTTTGAGAATCTCCACTTCATCTGCCAGTTTACGTCTGTAATCATTGCATTCCTGCAAAGATACCATCAACTGATTTTTTTCATCCTTAACGCAGTCCAAACTCATAACCGAGCAATCCAACTCCGCCTTCAGCTGCTCAAGTGCCCCAAATTTTTCCCGGTTATCAGAGACAACCAATTGTAACTCAGCCTCCAACCCTGTAATTTTCAACATGAGTTCTTCATTTCTTTTCAACTGAGACGCCTCACATTTCTTCTTGTTCTCGAGCTCCTCAAGAGCATCTTGTAATTTCCAAAGCATCTCTTCACCGTGCTTTTTGGAAATTGACAACTGCTGACGAATTTCCTGCAGCTTGGTTTCATACTGTTCTTTGATGAACGCTATTCTCAAGGAGTCTTGTGAAGCAAATGAGGACCCTTCAGTTTCCCTCTTTTCCTGTGCTTGAAGATGGTCGGCCTCAGCTTTGTCTTTAAGCTCTTTCAGATGAATGGACAAGTTCTTGAACTCTTCTGCCTTCAAAATTTGTTCAGACAGCTTACGATTAAGCTCACTGCACTTTTTGTGAAGAATTTCTTGCTCTTCTCTACATTCTCCATGAGAGATCATATCAGCACTCATCTCATCAATTGTTGTTTGCATTACAAGGAACCTTATCTCCAGTTCTTCTTTTGAGAATATCAAATCCTCGATCTCATTCTGAGAAGTTCTAAGCAAGCATTTAAGCTCTTTAGTTTCGAAGTTGTATTCCTCGAGTTCCGCCTCCTTATTACGGTTGGAAGTCTCAAGTACTTGAACCAAAGCAATTTTATGTTCCAACTTGGATTTTAGAGAATAAAGATCCGACAACAAGTTAGCATTTTCTACTGCGTAGTTTTCTTTGTCAGCAAGGCAGTTGCTTAGTCTAGAAGCAAGATCAAGATTCTTTCTGTCAACCTCGTCAAGGTTCTGGTGGAAGTCCTCGAGTTTCAGCAGTAAATCTTGAACTTGAAGCTTGTACTGTGTCACTGCAACAGTCTGTTCAATATCTTCAGCTATCAAAAGTCCATGCATCTCCATCAACTGAAGCTCTAAATTAGCAGAAGAGCCTTTCTCCAGTGCCTCGTTTAGTCGTTGCTTCAAGTGGTTTATCTCAGATTCTCGCTGATCATGTTGGCCCAAGTTTTCGTCTTTGTCCTTCAACTGACAATTCAGATTCATTATCTCGGCACCAAGTTGGTCTTTTACTCCCCTCACAAGTTTCATCTCATCCTTCAGGCTTCCCACATTTTCTTTTAAACTATCATGCTCCTTGGTAAGCATATCACATTCATTGACCTTGCATTGTAGTGATTCTGTTAAATTGAAATTTTCCTGTTTTAGTTCATCTAGTGTGACTTTATAGCCTTCTAATTCATCAGATACGCTTCCAAAAAGCATTATTTTTTCTTTAAGATCCCTATTTTCCAAAGTGAGCCCTTTTAACGCATCTTCCATCTTAGTGAAATCAGACAAAAGATCCCTGGTAACTTGAGTATGTTTTTCCTCGGCTTCGAAGCTAACCTGGAGCTTGTTATTCACAGCCTCCATGTCATTTTGAAGCTTCTCCACAAGAGCACTAGATGCATTCAATGCACTGGCAAAAGACAAACTAGCAACATCTCGTTCATTCATAAGATTTGCCTTCTCTTCCTTAAGTTGGAAAATCTTACCATGGAAGTTTTGTAGGCACTCTCCCAAGCGCGTAATAATACTCGTGAATTCCTCGCAATCTGTTTTTTCGTCTTTAAGCAAAACATTGACTTGTTCATCACCATATGCCAGCAGATTATCCAAGTTTTCTCGCATATAACTGACCACTTTCTGCAACTTCTCATTTTCAATGACTTTGACCTTAATGGTCATCAGTTCTTCCTGCAATAACGAAACTTCATTTGAAAGAAGATGTTTGTCTTTAGCAGCTTCTTCTAGTTGTTTTGCCAATTGCGCCATTTCACCATCGCAAATTTCATAATTGGATTTATACTCTTTATATTCAGACATCAGAGACTCCAATTCTCCAATTCTCTGACTAAGAGTACACTTCTCATCACTCATTCTCCTCAACTTTGCTTCCAGTGTTTGATTTTCCAAAGCAAGATCAGTACTTCTGGAAGTAGAAAGTTCCAACTTCTCTACAATATCATGCATCTTTGTTCTACTATCAAAGCCAGCTTCCAGTAAAGCTTGATGAAGTGTCACTGAGAAAACATCCAGATTCAAGTTTTCAAGATGCATTTCAGAAAGTTCTTCCTGCATTTTCCTGTACAAGTCTTCCTGTAATACGAGTGAGTTCTTTAAGTCCTCCAACAATCTATCAGACTCCAAATGACGATTTCTCTGAACAATGTTACAAATTGGAGACTCCACAGTTTTGCCAACATCGGCAGTTATCTCATTTTCTTCACAATCTTGAAGGAATGGTAGGGAAGCTTCTGAAAGAGCTTTTCGAATGACTTTTTCATTTGTCTCGTACATTGAGACGACCTGCAAAGAAAGAACTTCGAGATCCTTCTGTAAATGATTTACGGCAACTGAGTAATTTAATCTTGCCCTTCTCAATGCAGCTTCCGAATTAGAAGCCCGTCTTTCCAGCTCTTTGTTAAGAGCATCTAAAGTACATCGTTCCTCAGCAAATCTCAAAAGTTCATTGTTCATTTCTTGATGCATGGCCTCCATCTGAGCTTTAGTGGATGAAACAGTATAAATGCAAGAAGAATGTTCATGTCTGAGATTCTGGAGTTCACCAAGTATTTGCTTCTGGTTTACCTCGAGCTCTTGAATAAGTGCTTCATAATAACATTCCATTTGATCCATTTTTTGTACAAGATTCTCCCGATCGGCTTTTGATTCATCCAACTCCCTTAGTAGTTTAAATATTTCTCCTTGCATTTCATTACTAACATCCACACAACGGGTCCCAGAAGTCAGAAGTCCAGGTAAGAGTACACCTTCTGGATGACACAATTCCACACCTAGACCGGTATCTGACATGGCATGATCAGTTGCCGCTGAACTTGTTTCTATGATAGTTGCTTGTCTAAGGTCTATAATTGCACCACGAATTTCCTCAAGATCTGACTTAAGAAAGATTAAATCTTTCCCATCTAGCCCATTATAAGCCTTATTCTGAAGTTGGCATATCTTATCCTCCGCGTCCTTAAGGCCCTTTAGCAATCCCCGACTTAAGTCTTCATCTTTAAGTTTTGTCCCGATAACAGGAGGATTAATTTTCAAATTCCTAACCCGTTCAAGATCATTTTTAAACCTCAAGCACTCCAACTTTAGCATAGAAACCTCTCTAGCCATATTTTGCTCTGAAGATATCTCAACAGCTATTTGTTCGGTCAACTTATGTGTTTCAACGCTTAAACCATCGGCAAAATTTTGCAGAGAGACGATCTCTTGCCTCAGCTCATGGATGGATGTGTCAGCTGCTTCCAGGGCTACTCTAAGCCTATTGTTTTCTTCGTAAACAAGGGTCATATCTCTTTCAACAGAGTTTTCAGCGCCCCATTGATGAATCCAATCACTTGTACTGTGCACCATTGTCGGGCTTTGAGAGGTAGACAACCCTCCTAGATCCCCAGATGTTGTGCTCTTGACACTGTCAATTTCTCTCGTACTAGAATTCTCCTGCTTCTCTGCATATAAACTTTCCGAGGTATTGGATGACCCATCAAACCCAGCTGCTGAGTCAGCATACCCTTCACTGAAGCCTGACTCTTCTTCAAGTGAAGGAAGCTCCTTACACTCTGGTTTGAATCTAACTCGTTGGTTCCCCTACACATATAAGAGATATAATATGATGAACGAACATAATAAACGCAATGCGTAATATCTCTAAAAGCTTGAGGAGTCTGCTATAAAAACTACTTCCTGCATTTCATTTATATATTGTCCTCATTTTACTTTGGTGGTTAACCGAGGTTGACTTTAGAGCAATAATTTCTCACGATATACAATAATGCTAAAAAGAAAGCATAATGTAAAATAGTTGTTTTGGCAAGTCAAACATGATAAATTTACATTGTGTCCCTACATAAACTAGGAGGCAGTAACTAACAACATATATTTGGTATGGGTGAAGTCATGTTAATCTTCAGAGATTCAGTTTTTGCAATCTTAGAAGCCACAGAGGAAGGGTATGGGAAAAATAATTGTCATTCTTCTCCTATCAAACAAGTCTCAAGAACACATCTATTCAGGTGACAATTTATTATCGTGACTTCTTACAGATATTCAAAAGGTTGTATATAACCAACCTAAGCATATTAACCACTTCAAATGGATAAGCAACGTTTTTTTAACGTCTTAAATGGTTTTAAAAAAGATATCAGTTATTTCTATATTTTTTATCAGTCAATGGGTAGTATCGACATACTACAGGGGAAGCACCATTTATAGACTCCGAGTAAATGCATACAGTACCGACCATACATGCTAGAGTTAGCATTGGTAATTATTTCGATGTTACATTCTTAAAACAATTAGTAGACATCATTCAGCTTCCTAATTTGTGTCTAAGGCTCTAAGGTTTGAATCTTTGAGGCTACATTGTAGCCATCTGTTTCCATCACTGTATATGTCATCAACTTCATGAAAAAGCTCCTATTTATCACCCAACCAGAAAATATAATACCTTTTCGGCACGAGATGCCACTGCTTCCCCTGGTGTCGATAGTTTTCCACCAACATTATCAGTATTTGCAGGCACACCTCTGTCACTGACCTCTCTCTGCTGCTCAAATTCCCTGAACACCCAAAAGATACAAGTTTGTAAGATGTCACATAGTGGCATTGTAATTTAACTCACTAATCAGTAACAATGTTACCTGAACCCAGTTTTCGAAGTTAACAGCTGCACTGTAACCTGAAACCAATTTTCAAAGTTATTAGGATACACACGGTGCCTAATTCATGACAATCAACTTGAATTGAAGATCATATTTTTTTCAAATCAAGCTGAGTATTCAGACAAACACGGAAAGACAATCTTCGACTAGAATCAAGTTTGTGGTTATTTACATGTAAGATTGCTCCAGAGTCTGATCCATGAAGAGGTAACATAACAACAGTTGGCTTTGATGCATCCACATAGTCAGAAAGATTTATGGTAGCTTCACCAAGGAGGCTAGATCTTGATGTACCCTGAGGGAAAAAAAAGTCGAGAAAAAAATGAAAGAGTCATTTATAAGCAGAAAATGAGGTTGTACTATTTATCGGTACTGATATAGTGATATCTAACCACCACGAAATAATTAACGTTTCAAAATAAATAAATAAAAATTAGTTGTGAATATGATGGTACTAAGATGACTAAGAATACACAAGCAAGCAAATGTAACAAAGTCATTACCATTGCAACGACAAGTTTATAAAGTTTTTCTTCATATTGCTTGGTTTTAGAGTCTTGCAGAAGCCTAGTAGTTTCATAAATCGGATCTGCCCATTTGCAAGTCCCGTTCCTCACATTTGCCTTATTTGTCTTTGCTGATGCCTTGCCAGAATCACATGGAATGAATGATATGAACAAATTATTCCATCCAGTTTGTGGGATCTGTACAAGGAAGAGATACATGCATTCAGCCAATCTACAACATCCGTTTTTTCTCAAGTAATATAGGATATTGGTTATAGAACACCAAAGAGGTGACACCCACGTATAGATAGAAACCAAGAGGGTAACCGTCATTTACGAAAGCTGAGCAAGAAAATTAACCTCTCAAGACACTCCCAAATTAAACAATTACAAGCTCCCTCCAGCACCTCATGGTACGTAATGGCTAAAGTACTTGATTACTACAACTTGATTATTACTGTTACCCTGGTAATGTCTAACGTCATCACGATTCATTTTGCGTCTTAAATTCAATTTTCAGAATCATAAGCTTGTCAGATGGTAGCATCCACTATCTAGAGCGTTACTAACTTACTGCCATCTACATCCGGTGAACATGGTATATATTAACGTGATGAATGCAAAAATATCGCAACAACCCTCAAACTAAAACGATAGCTATTCCTAGGGACAGACTGATGGTTCTGGGAAACAACGAATTCTTGCCCAATCGTACATAGTAATAGATAGTATCATAGGCGTTATAAAAGACAAAAGGGCAAGAACTTACATGTGTAGCATTGAATTGTAGTCGGAATACAACTTTAACCTTCGTTATCTCGAGCTTCCACCTTGTATTCCTCGACATACTTGCTTATCAGAACACTACACAGTAAAAACCATCATGCTCAGCTTCGCCGGCACTGTTCATCAATTTCGATGGACTTAATCAATTTCCTCTAATGTTACAGCTAACCAGCTTAGGGCCAAATGAAGTCCGAATCACACAAAAATAAAAAATCCATGCTACTTCTCACATTGCAGAAATTTGATTAACTCGACCAAGATAAGACCAGTTCACAACAACACAGCTATCAACAAACAATTATTCTTAAACTTGTCCAATTTCACTAGCTTCTTAACAATTCTAATTACTTTCATCTACCATAAATGTGTTATGTTCTCATAACTTTAACCACAATTATATAACTACTGTTGGAAAAAATGTGATGATCTAATCATCCAACACCAAAAGAATAAGCCAATAATTAAACAAAGATAAAAGTGTACAAATCTTCTATTAATTCTCAAGTCAAAACCCCATAAAAGAAATTCAACAAATCTCCCAACTTTACATTAATGTGGGTCACTTGGGCCACAACCCCTTTTAAGATTTTTATTAATTGCATCAATTTGTTTAATTAAACATAAAAGATCACAATAAAGCCAGAATTATTTTGAAAAAATATACAGTAATAATGTAGTTAATACAAACACTCAAGAGATAGCAGATCTTCAACTTAAACTCAAAACTAATACAAACCCAGATCATATTTTAATCAAAACAAGACAAAATTGAATTAAAGTTGAGAAATTTACCTCAAAGTTTCAAACTTTAATCAAATTTGACTCTGATTTCAAAAGGGTATCTCCTAATCAAGCATAAAAATCTGCAAAACCCATTAATTTAAACAATGTGGTTGAAAATTTGGAGAAATTAGAAGTTAAATTGATGAAAATTGAGTGTATGATTGGAGTTGAGGAGACATATTCACATACCCAATAAAGTGAAGAACTCAATAGAGGACCACAGTAAGTAGTAGAAGCAGGAAAGTGTTTTTGTAAAGAAAAAAAATAACAATAATACAAAACAAAACAAAAGCAGAAATGTGAAAGTGAAAGTAAACAAGTTTTTTTTCAGAGGTAAGGCAATTATTAAAATGTATAAAATGTAACTTTAAAAATTGAAATTTGAGTAAAAGAATGTAAGTAATAATTATTTGAGTAGATGGAAGTATTGATTAGTGAGGCACCTAATTTTGGATGTTCATATGATAGGGGGGATTAACGTTTGAAGTAAGTAAGCAATAATGAGAATCTTTAGGGACAAGTTTTTGAAACTACATTTTTTTAGTTTATTAAAATGCAACCTTATTTTACTGCTACTTCTTTGACTATGTTGTTTTATCCTCGTATAATAAATGTACTTAGCCTTCGCCGTCAATATAGTTGGACTAAAAGTGATACCCTCACACAATCAGGAATTCAAATATTTAATTGGAAGGGTAAGGTCCCGTTTTTTTTTTTTTTTTTTTTTTTTTTTAACAATACTAAACTTATAGGAGCTTAACTGAACTTATAGGAACTGAATTGAACTTAACTTGTAGGAGCTGAACTTTTCCGAACTTAATTTTACTTAATTGAATAGAACTCATAGAATCTAAACTTTACTAAAGTGAACTTTATTATTATTGCGGAGTTTATTTTCGCTAGGGCTGAGCAAAAATATACGATACGGTTTTAATATACGGATACGATACGGTATACGGTTTTAATTACAAGGATTTCCGGGTACACGATACGAATTCCCGGGTATACGATACGGTTTTTAAAAAAACCGTACCGGGTCCGGGTCGGGGAAAATCAAAATCGGGTATACGGTTTTGACCCGGTTTAATTAAAAATAACCAAAAAAAAGTTGTATGTAAAATTTTGTTTTCTATTTTGACTATATGGGTGAAATTTTGAGCACCAATCATTTTATGTGAAACTTGTAATATAGGCAACTCACTTTATCAGTGACAAATTTCTGTGTGAAGTTTTGCAAATTTGTATTTTGCTATTTTACCTACTGACTTTGCAAGTAATTGTGTTTTATAATAATGATCCTAATAGATTATATAAGCATCTTATTTATTGGTCGTTACTAATGTTGTGGACTCGAATTCCAGGTCTGAGCATTATCAATTATTAAACCAGATCCGGATATACGGTTTTCGGGTACCCGGTTTAACTGGGTATACGAAAACCGGGTACCCGGTTAAACCGAGTCGGATCCGGGTATTAATTTTTGGCCTTCCAAAAACCGGGTACCCGATACGGTTATTAAAACCGTACCGGGTACCCGGTTTTGCTCACCCCTAATTTTCGCAGTACGATTTTTACTCATTATAGTACTTTTTGCACCAAAATTTCCATTTCTCTATCCTCGGCCAAAAAACATCAAACCTAATTCTCTCTTTCTTCTCTCTACCTTTTAATAAAACTTTTTCAATCTCATTAAATATCTTCAATTATGAACGATTATTTGAATGGAGAGTAGGTATTTGATTCATTAATCTCATATTAATACTTCAATTGACTTTTTTTCACAATTTTATTCCTATTAACTAGGGTTCATGACTGATTATTTAAGGGATAGGTTGTGGTGGTGGTGGTTCAGCCGATCTGCCGGCGAGGATTGGCCATTAGCCGACAAAACTGGCATGGTTGATGTCGTCGGCGGTGTTGTTGGTCTATAATGTCGTTGTATGGAGAGTTAGCGTAGTATACAGTAGGGGTCTTTGGTTTTTTCAATGTACTGTATATGCTTGTATGTAGTACAGTAGTGATTGCTATGTTTTTTTATTTCTTTTTTACCCAATTCTTCCACAACCAAGATGCTATACATGCTCATTAGAAGGGCACATAAGATCAAGGATTGTAGGGTTTTTGATTTTTCTATTTGTTTGTCAATGTACTCTACATAGTAAATTAGTAATGAATGTTTGGTATTAGAGGACAAATATTAGAGAGATGTTAGAGATGGAAAATAGTTGGAAAAATAAAAGGGGTATAATTGTCAACAGTGTACTATAATGAGTAAAATGTGTACTGCGAAAATCAATACCCTATTATTATTATTATCTTTTGGAAATGGCTGTCATACAAAAAATATACTCTAAAACATAAGGTAAGATAATAACATTATTCCGATTTATATATATTGATCTGTTCATACAGAGATTACTACGTTTACATCCCGATAAAAAAATAAATCACATATTACATCGTTTTCTTCTTCATCTTCACTATCACTTGAAACAACGAATCCATTGTCTCGCCAAATGTTTTTTACTATCTTGTTTCGTACCTTGAACATGGCATTTTTCCGCTTATCATCAAACATGTCTGAATCTACTGTTCCTTGAATATTCACGTCATGTTGTATGATATGTATTCCAAGAGTATGCATACTTATAAAACTATGGAGTGTGAATGTAGAAATAATAATAGACATTTGATACTTTTGTGACATTTGGGGCAATTTTTTAACACCTTCCACCTTTTTTTCAATTGGCAAAATGTCATTTCAACTTTCATCCTCAATGATGAATGTCGATAGTTGAAATACTCTACAATTCCTTTGGGCGGTCTCAATGATAATGTATGTATCCAATAATTAATGTCAAATGTTTTTATATCGGTTTTCATAAATAATATATTCCGTATAACTTTTCAGAATTTAATTTGTAAGAATTGAACTTTTAGGAACTGAACTTATAAGAGTTGAACTGAACTTAACTTAACTTATAAGAGCTGAACTGAACTGAACTTATAGGAGTCGAACTGAACTTATAGGAGCTGCACTGAACTGAACTTAGTTGGATTCAATTCAATTCAGGTTCACTAAGTTCAGTTCAGTTTAAATCATTCGGACAACTTCTATCCATAAAAACACGACCTTATTCTATATTTTGAGAATTTGTGTAAAATTTAAGGGTCTTCAACAATGCTAACTGCATGAAAAGTAGTACTCCCTTTATAGCTTTTCAATAACTATTGCCTGTGACGGGGCGACCTGTCGTAAGCTTGTGACGGGTCAAATTCCTCTCACAAAGAGCAAGTGGCAACGCAAGTGGGTGGCAACGACGGGTCATCCCGTCACAAATGAGAATTTGTGATATCTTTTTGCTCCTCTCATTTACCTTCTAGGAGGTCAAGTAGTCAAACTTTGACCATGAATACATCTTAAAATAAATAATTTATACTTCCTCCGTTCCATTTGATTTTTACATTTGCTTTTTTGGCACTATTCATAAGTGAGAAGAATCTATAATAGAAGTACAACTTCTAATATACTTCACATAAAAGATAGTCATGTGAGATATTTTTTAAATTGTCTTACCGAGTACAATATTAATATCAATTTTTTATAATTTTTAGTGATATGTAACTAAAGATATAAACAAAAGAAAATGAGCATTGTCATACGTGATAAAGCAAACGTATACAATCAAATGGAACGGATGAAATATAAGATATTTACATAGTCATATTTGCTATGAAAAATCTTTCGTAAAACTTATTTTCAACAAAAACAATAAATGTATAGGTGGACAAAATGACGATCAAAGTGTCGTTTGAAAGACCATTGTATTTATTCTGTTTTTAAAAATATAGAAAGGGACTTTGAAAAGAGAAGAATAAGAAGAAAGTATTAATTAGTTCTCCCGAAAAATGTATTTATTCATAGAGTACTTCATATAAAATTTTGATGCATTATTTTTTAGTAAAAACGAAAGTTATTGACTCCTTTAAATGGTGTTATAGGGGTATCGTAACTCGATAAGTGATACACATCCATTAATTAATAACGTCACTCGAAAAACATTTATGCCACTCACTTTTATGAGATTGATATTTACATAAAATTAATCATTAATTATCATATACTCACAAAATTGAGTAATCAATATCAATCAATATATATATATATATATAGAGAGTGAGCATCCGGTGAGTCTAGCTTCTTAGGTGAGTACGGTCCTATCAATTAGGACCATTGGATCATTTAGATCCAAGAGCCCTCGTTGAGCCACGTCGCCACAAAAAAAAATGACAGAGTTATAAAAAGGAAACTTCTTCTCATACAAGTTTCATAATAATAAGAAAATTTCTCTCTCTACAAACTTAGCCCCTCTCTCTCTAATAACTGACAAAAAATTTCCCCAAAATCACGTAAAACCTAAAAATTCAACAACCAACCCTATTTCAAAAAAAATTCAAAATCCAGCCAAATTTTAATTAAAATCAAGCGTAGATCTTCAAAAAATATAGCCAAGATTCAATTTCATCCGTTTTCTCACATGAATAAGAGGTATAATCGCTATTTTTTCACTATTTTCTTTTAAAAAAATTCTGTGATTGACGTTGTTGTTGTTGTTGTTGTTGTTGTTGTTGTTGTTGTTATTGTTGTTCTTCTTCTTCTTCTTCTTCTTCTTCTTCTTATTAATTTTGTTTATATTGATTGATATGAAGAAATTGTTAATTGATTTTTATTTAATTTAGATTTTTGTTTTCCACAAAAAGTTGTGGTTAATGTTTCGCTCAAACTGAGTAATTGAATTTTTGCCAAAAAAATATGTTTGATTTGTGTGTGTTCATGTTTCTGGTGTCGATCTCATTTGTGCGAAAATTTAGGGTTAGGACATTGTGAAATTCATACCTGGACTTGTTTTCGTGAAAATTGGGGTAAGTCTGATAATTAGCTGTCGTAGCATACTCGACACATGTTACTATAATAGCATTACCGTAACCTTGTTACTGCATGATAGAGAATGAACTTGAACTACTGTTACAACATTTTACATTTGATACTGTGTTTTTTCCAATTAAATTTGATTGCATAACATTAAAATTAACTCACAAATGATGTTACTGTAGTACTGTTACTGTCATATTATTACTGTAAATTTATCACTAGTGATGAAACACAACGGCTTTTGCATATGCTTTAGTTACTAATGGTCGAATGTTTTGTTCTGATGTCAGAAAAATGGAAGATGATGGTTTGAAACTAACACAAAAATGGCGCGCAAGGTGAAAGTATTTACAAAAAAGAGTGAGACACCAACAAATAATAAGTCATGAAGATAGGCGTGAACACGGAAGTGTTATTGAAGGTGGAAGGCTAGATGAGCTTGTTAACATTGTTGTCGGATTTTAATGTATGATTATGATGTATACTTATTGTAAACTTTTCACATTATTGTGGTGTATTGTTGCCAAACATTTTAGTATATTAGAAGCACATGAACGGGTCTGTATTCACTTGGTTTTTCTTGATGAAATGAATTAGAATTGAAACTCTTTTATTGTTTTCGTGTCACTTTGATGAAGCAATGATGTTACAGTAACACGGTTACTGTATCATTGTTACTTTAATTAATGATGTTACAATATCACCTATATAATTCATCATCAACAACTACAAAAAAAGATGAATGCACAACATTCTCTGTTAAACTAAATTAATTAAATCGTGTGGACCACGCAATAAGTAATAGTAGGTTATATGGCCGCTTGAAAGGCCTACAATACGATCTTAAAATGACTAGGCTTTATGGGATTTGAACCCATACCTATGTGCAAGGTTTGCACATCGCTCTTCCATTTGAGCTAAAAGCCTTTAAACGAGCTACTCAAGTTGTTAAATAAAATAAATAACGATAAAGATCTTGTCCTCCTATTAATCTCGAAAAATGACTAGGCTTCTTTAAAGACATTAAAGCCAAAATATATTACAATAGTTTATATTATCATCTATTTATGGTTTCTTAATGCTTAGTAAACAAAAATAATGCAATATTATGCCAAAGGTGAATAACCTAATTAAATATTATTTTAATACTTATTTTATTTTATGAAAAATCGTACATGATACAGTAACTATGTTATGGTAACAGTGTTACGGTAACAATGTTACAGTAACAATACTACTGCAACAGCATTGATTCATCGAAGTAACACAAAAAACAATATTAAAAGTTATGATTCTAACTCAATTCAACAACAAAAAGCAAGTGAAAACATATTCGAACAAGTCCTTATGATATGCTAAAATCTTCTACAAGACCACATCACAAAAACGTCGAAACATCTACAATAAGTATACATCATAATCACACATAAAAATAACACAACAATGTTATAAGTCTCAACTAGTATTTCAAATTCAATAACGTAGCCGTCTTCATATAACCATATATATCTTCATGACAACTTATTCAGTATCTTTCTCTTTTTTGTATGTACGATCTCTTTGCACGCCTTTTTGTGTTGGTTGATTCTCAAACAATCTTCTTCTTCTTCTTCAAATTTTCTGACATTCAAAACAAAACATTCAGCCATTAAAAACTAAACCATATGCGCAAGCCGGTGGTCCATCATTAGTAATAACTTTACAGTAATAATATTACAGTAACATCATTTGTAAGGTTACGACAATGTTATAATTCGACACATTTAATTGGAAAAAATCACACAATATCAAATATATTGGTTATTAAACACATATCAATTAAAAGTCAACAGTAGCTGGAATTAAAATTGAATCATATAGAGTAATGTTGTTACTGTACTAATGAAGTACTCTTGTTACTGTAACACTTTATTACTGTTTCAGTTTCAGTTTACATTTACTTTATTATTGTTACGGTAACAATATTACAGTAATAATGTTACACTATATGTCGAGTTTATTTACAGCGGTAGGTTAACTAATCGCCGTCGCTGCTGTATACCTCCAGTTTTCCTAAAAACAGATCTAGTTATGAATTTCACAATATCATAACCTTAACTTTTTCTCAAACAATATAAACACATACATAAATCCGAAATCGAACAATATAAACATGAGATTATAATACAATTTAAATATTCATATAATCGCAAATTATTAAATAAATCAATCGTAAATTAACAAAGCACAAACTAAAATTGCTGCTCAATTTCACCATGTCATAACCCTAATTTTTTGCAAAATTACTATGAACTTTACAATCGGCATTAATCGCATGAACAATCGGCATTAATGAAGAAATTACAATCTCAAAACAATTATTTAGCGTCAAATCCGAGTAAAATAATGAACGCGAATTGACGAAAATAAGAAGAACAAAGGTAAGAGTAACTTAACTTCACCTGAAAGACGAGTAAACTGGAATTCGTGTGAAATTCAAAAGCAATTAATTCGCGATTGTTAATCCGCGTAAAGTTTCAATTATTTTTCAGATTTTATTCACTTGTAAAATAGAGGAAGAAGATGAGTAATGTAAATTGATGATGAAATATCAATTGTTGATTTGCAGGAAGTTTCAATTATATTGGAATAAGAAACAAAGAAAGAAAGTGAGTTAGAGAGATGTGGTTTAGAGAGAGAAAGTGTTATTGAATTATGACGAGAGAAGTGTGTAACTTGAGGTTTATATAGCTAGGTTAGTTGTAGTTTGTGATGATTAATCTCAGCCGTTTATTTATCTTAGATCTAATGGTTGAGATTCACGGGACGTACTCACCTAAGATATGTGGACTCACCGGATGCAATTTCTTATATATATATATATAATTAGGATCACATGAGTCCACCCTATTTTTTTGAGTCCATGAGTCCCAATCTCAACCATTAGATCAATAGAGATCAATGGCTGAGATCATGCGCGGAATACTAAGGGTATTTTCGTCATTTCACAGCTTATTATATATACCTTCATACTCAGTCATTCTTTCATTCTAAATTTTCTAATTCATTCACTTTCTCTCTCTACTCTCTCTCTTCCGCCCCTATCCCCTTCTTCACCTGTGTTCTTAGTTCCTGACCTAATCATCCATCACCAACAATTGTTTTCTTTTCAATCAAGTTATACAATTTGATTTTATTCATCTATTCTAGCACTTCTAATGTCAGGTATCATAATTATTTTTTATTTTCATTCTAATTAATGGATTTTTAATTTTCGTTTCTTTCGTTTTAAACTCTGAATTTGTTATCATCTTTTTTAGTTTTAGTTGATGCTTTGTTGTCATCGCTTTTTTGTTCTACTTGACGTGTTATTATCATCGTTTTTCGTTTTAATGATTGTTTCTTGCTTCTCGTTTTAATTGATGTATTTTATCATCTTTTGAATATATGATTTGATCCTCGCTATTATAATTTTCGTTTTATCTTTTTTTTACGCGTTATTATGCATCTTAAATTCCTTTAATTGATGTATTTTTATCACCTCGTGTAATGTTTATTCTCTATTATGTTTTTTCTCTTCGTATATTCACCATATTTAGCATGATTCCATCATATCTGTGTTTAAATCAAGTTTTCATTCTAGTATTGCTGATTTACACTTTCTGTATGGCTTCTCTTTGTTGTTCTTTTTCCTAATATTCTTTAACTAATTAATTTAACTTAGTATCACAACCTATCCATAAAAGTATCACATGACATTATTAATTAGTATCACGGACTAAAATATACTATAATACATGATTGTTTAACTAATTAATGTAAATTAGTATCACATGTTATTCACAATAATATAATAACATAGACTAAAATATGCTGCAATACATGATTGTTTAGCTAATTTATGGAAATTAGTATCACATGTTATACTTAACAGTATCACATGTTATCTTTAGTGTACATTTTTCAAGCTAGAATCTATTGTCTCAACCTTTGCCGTAGATAACATTTCTTATGCTTGTGTTGAATCTGTTTCTACTCCATAGTGCATAAACGTTGCTGATGCGCATGCTGAATATCAGCTTTCTTTGAGGGTGACCCTTGGAGGTTCCGAGGAGTGGTTAATTAAGTAATGTTGTCACTCAACTAGAGGTAGGCACGACAATGACCAAGGAGACTGACTTAAAACAAATGACACATTATGATAAAGCACGAAAGCCGAAAAGGTTATGCAATAACTGTAAACAAATGGCACATCAAGATAAGCACAATTGTCTCAACCTATCGGTTGTGCGTGATACATAATACTATCATACCACTCGGTGGATAATGAATAAGAAGTTAGTCATTTTTCTTACTTACATCATCCATCCATGCTTCTTAATTTTGTAATCCTTTTGTATATATATTTCCAGTCTTAAACTTGTTACTGAGATGATGTTTTTGTTCTTTTTTTTTTGCAGATTTTTTCGCTTGCAGATGCTGATTAAGAGCTTTTGTACATGCTGAGCAAGTCTATATTACATCATCAATATAGTAAATCATCCTTTTTAGTCATTTCTCTTATAGATACTAATTCTTTATTCTTAGATATCATTCGAAGTGGCAAGAATGTTGTATTATTTCTCCATTTTTGGTTAAGAATATCATAAAACCTCGGAATCAATAAAGATTATTTTTTTTATCAAGATTTGTCATTTGTATCTTACAATATCACACTTTATTTTAAACAATATCACAATTATTTTGTAACAATATCACAACGCATCACACTTTATTCTAGACGATATCACTTGTGTGATATATTGAAACAATATCACACTTTATTAGAAACAATCACACTTTATTAAAAACAATATCACAGTTGAAAAAATTAACAAGCCTATCCACTTATAATATTTGAGATACAATATCACATGTAATGGGAAACAATATCACTTTGTACACAAAACAATATCACAGTTACAAGCATTTAAAAATGACTCTCCACTTTTGTGCTTTTGTGAAAAAATATCACACGTTCACAACCATTAAAATAAAATATCACAAGTCATTAGAAACTATACCAAAGCTTGTTAAAAACAACATCATTGTCAATAAGAAGTTAAGAAATATTACGCTTACGCAGTTTTGTGATTCTGAAAACTTATATCACATTGTATGAAAACAATATCATAGTAAAAAGGATTTTAAAAACCCTAACCGCCTTTGTTATATCGAGAAACAATATCACATTCATTGAGGTAAAATATCACACGCTCTTTAAAACAATATCACGCTTCACCAAGAAGTATATCCGAGTCAAAATAATTTTTTTAGACATATCTACTTTTGAAATCTTGAGATACAATATTCACCTATCCACCAAAAATACTTGTTTAACATTAGATTACTTGTCCTACCAGCATTACATCAATGTCCTTTGAATTACAAATATCCTAGTAATCATTCTAGTTGCTTCCTCTATCTTTACTCTTAAGATTCCAACGGTCTTGTATCGTATTGGTCTTATTTCGAGCGGTTCTCCATGATCTTAAGCATCTTCTCCACAATTAGGTCATCTGTAAATCAAATGCAAATTAAAAGTCAGTTATTATTTATATACCTTTTTGTCTATATCATCATTCTACCTTTTTTTCCTTTTGCAAGTATAACTATATCCATTACCTCCTTCTTCGTAGCATCCTCTTTTCGCTTTGTCTTAACAGTATTTTCCTTCTCTTTTGCATGTTCCTTGTTTTTTCTCTGTTGCTTTATTGTCTTCTAAATTCCTCGTTTATTTGTTGCGAACTCTTCAACATTTTCGATCAAGGATTACTCTTCTCATTTATGTCAGCTAAAAGTAATGATGTTGCCATTTCTTCCTAGTAGTAGCGCTTTTACACTTTTGACTTCAAGTCAGCTTCAAACATTTTTCCTTCATACCGAATCATGAGCATCATTAAGAAATTTCCAGATTTGATACTACACTAATCTTCACATTCAATATCACAGCATACAAACAACAATATCATAAGTTAAAAAATAACACCATGCTATCAATTTTGTGAAAATCGAGTTAATCTGCCAAAATTATCTTGATTAAGTACCACTAATCTTCAGATTCAATATCACATCACACAAACAACGGTATCACAAGTTTTTTCATTATTCATAGCAACACATGTATATCGACATTACTCATTTAACTAAACACTAACGATCAAGTTCTCAACTGCATTGTAAAACAAATTCACTTTCATATTATGAAATCCTAATTTTTACAATTACACAATGTCAAACCCAAATTTTCGCAATCAAACAATATTAAACCCTAATTTTCACAATTAAACAATATTAAACCCTATTTTTGCGATTAAATAAAAAAAATCTAATAAACAACTACAGCTACAATCTATCATACTAATTAGTTCAATATGTCTATACATACAATCACCAAAAAAACGTTTAAATTCATGTATAACTAAAGTATTTAGAAATTTAAAGCAAGAACAGGAAAGTATCACACATCACTTAACAATTACTTCGATATTTTTGATTTAACCGTATTAAATTCATCAAATTCGGCATACATTCAATAATATCAAATAAAAACATCATGAATGATCAATTTAATAGTACATAAGTTACACAAAAATCGCAGAAATTTTAAAAATAAAAGAAAAATGAATATACCTCAACGATTGGAGAGAAATCTAGTGATATTATTCAATGTAGTGAACGAATTAATCTTGAACTTTGAAATACAGTTGAAATGGAGTTGGAAATTTATGCTTTCAGCGAGATTTTGTGATGTTGAGAGGTTTTGGTTTTCTTGTTTGATTTTAATTGGTCAAAATTTCAGAGAGAGAAAAGAAAGGGTGAACTGAGTTAACTCAGCTTGTTTTGTTTGTTCAACTTGGCGCATACGTGGCTCAATGTCAGCGCTCCATTCTTTTTAGATCAGACGGCTATTATTAGGACTCACGGACTCAAATATATGAGTGGACTCACCGGATCTTGTCTCTCTCTCTATATATATATATATATATATATAGAGTCAAATTCTTTTGAGTCCTTAATATCTATAGAGTCCTTAAGTCCTTACTATAACCATTAGATGAATGAGATTAATGGTTTAGATTGTAAGAGAAAATAGGTTCTTTATAGGCAAAAGAAAAAAAGGAAAATGTAATAGGAAGAGAGAGAGTGTGGGCAGGCTGACACACTGACATTACCAAGGACAAATCACATTTTCTCTTTCATCTCATCATGTCACATTAAATCCGCATAAAATCAAAGCACCAACATAAAAGGCTCCGTAAATCTTTATCTGGACTCCGATTAAGGCGAAACAAAAGCCTAAAATTATTATTTTTTCGAGCCCGTCGCAATGGTGGTATTTTCGTGTATTATTGAGGTTTTGAAAATTTCAGTATTAATCGGTTTTGTTCGAAGTTAAATCATATCTACTTCTAATTAATTATTTAATTTATTCATATATTTAAAGTTACTCATATAATTGAAGTTATAAGTATAATTTGACGTTTATTTGAAATTACATCATATATGGCTTGAAGTTACACTGATTGTTAATTAAAGTAACACAAATTAGACTTGAAGTTACACTGATTGTTAATTAAAGTAACACTGATTGTTAATTACAATAACACTATTAATTGTCCATTACAGTAACACTATTAAAAGTTCATTACATTAGACTTGAAGTTACACTGATTGTTCATTACAGTAACACTATTAATTGTTAAAGTTACACAACATGTTAATTGAAGTTACAGTAAAATATAATTAAAAGGGACGACTATTTTATTAAACATAATGAAAATAATAATTATTTTAAATCAATTTTAAAGTTACACAACTTGTCCATTATAGTTACACAACTTGTTCGTTACAGTTACAACCCCCAAACATTGTTATTACACTCTTTAAAAGTGAAATTATACAAAATTTATTCAGAATTTACATATTTGTAAAAATGCTAATGATGAACAATGAGTGTAATATGTATAAGTGAATTTACATTCTAATATATGTAAACAATGAGTCACATCAACTTTACAATATTAGAATAAATGTTACAGCCCTTACATATACATAGAGTCCTTGAGTCATATCCACTCTACACTTGTTCATTACTGTCAGACTCATTGTTCATTACAATCGTCACACTCATTGTTCATCACAGTTACACAACTCGTTCATTACAGTAACGCTTATTATAGTTATAAAACTCGTTCATTACTGTTACACTTCATTCAAGAAAACAAAAGATACAACAAACTCAAGTTATTCTTCATTATAGTTATAAAACTTACTCGTTATAGTCACACTCGTTGTTCGTTATAATTACACTCGTTGTTCATTACAGTTACACTCATTGTTCATTACAGTCACACTCATTCTTCATTACAGTTACACATATCGCTTCTTACCATAACACTTGTTGTTCATTAAAGTTACACAACATGTTCATTAAAGTTACATTAAAATACAATTAAAATGGACGTCTATTTATTTGACGTAATGAAAACACTAATTACTTTTACAATTACACTGCTTAACCATTACAGTTACAGTACTGATTCTTTACAGTTACACGCTTAAAACATTAAATTTACACTCTTTAAAACTGAAATTATACAAAATTTATTCCGAATTTACATTCTCATCGTTTTCATCATCATCGTAATAATCTTCATCTTCAGAAAATAATTGCAATTAACACTTAAAAAAAGTAGATATGAAAAAAAAAACTAAACAAGTAATTTCAAAAAACTCAACCGAGTTTTCGAGCACAACTGACAGTAATGATTACTTTGAAATTTCAATTGTAAACGAAAATATCATCATTGAAACGGGCTCGAAAAAATAATAAAGTTAGAATTTTGTTTCGCCTTAATCGGAGTCCGTATGAAGATGTACGTTGCATTTTATTAAACCACTTGTATTTTACGCGTGAATTAAAAGACACAAAAATCTAATAGTGGGTTGATGAACAAATCAGAATTTTTGGTTTCATAAACCTGATTTGAAGATAGGGAGATAGAAAAATTATAGGTGAGAAAGTGTGTGGGGAAGTGGGGCTATGAGTGGCTAAGGAGAGAGGGAAGAGAGAGGTAAATAGTCACATCAAAGTTGCACATGTTGAGTATCCTTTTTAGAGCACATCTAAGCCCTTAATCTTACTCATCTAATGGCTACAATTAGGACTCAAGGACTCTAAGGAATATGGTGGACTCAATTGATCCTTACTCTATATATATATATATATATATATATATATATATATATATATATATATATATATATATAGTCAAGTTATAATGAGTCCACCTTCAAAATTGAGTCCATGAGTCCTCATCTTGCCCTTTGGATGAAAGAGATGGAGGGACAAGATTAGAACAAGATGGAAGACTAAGATTAAAAGAAAAATGAATGGACAAGATTAAAACAAAATGAAGGGACAAGATTAGAATAAAATGAGTAAGTTTTAATGACTTTCACCTACATTCCGAGTGTAACTTTAATAATTATTTATGTAACTTCAACCTTTTTTTGTGTAACTTTAAATAAAAATGTGATTTAAACTATATAAATTTGAATTTATGTAATTTTAAGACAAATTTATGTGATTTTTGTTTTTTTATGAGACGAACTTTAGTCATTAAGAGTGAAACTTTAACCATTTTTTGTGTAACTTTAAATTAAAATGTGATTTAAACTATATAAAATTGAATTTATGTAATTTTAAGACAAATTTATGTGATTTTTGTTTTTTTATGAGACGAACTTTAGTCATTAAGAGTGAAACTTTAACCATTTTTTGTGTAACTTTAAATTAAAATGTGATTTAAACTATATAAATTTGAATTTATATAATTTTAAGACAAATTTATGTGATTTTTGTTTTTTTATGAGACGAACTTTAATCATTAAGAGTGAAACTTTAACCATTTTTTGTGTAACTTTAAATTAAAATGTGATTTTAACTATATAAATTTGAATTTACATAATTTTTAAACAAATTTATGTGATTTTAGTTTTTTATGAGTGTAACTTCAGTTCATACTAATGTAACTATAGTCATTAATTAAGTAACTTCAGTCCTTAATAAGATAACTTTAGTCCAGTGCAACTTTAGTCCATAATTGTGAAACTTTAATACATACTAGTGAAACTGTAGTCCATAATTGTGAAACTTTAGTACATAATAGTGAAATTTTAGTGTATACTAGTAAAACTTTAGTCCATAATAGTGAAACTTTAGTCCATAGTAGTGAAACTTTAGTCCATACTAGTGAAACTCTAGTACATAGTAGTGAAACTCTAGTACGTACTAGTGAAACTCTAGTACGTACTAGTGAAACTCTAGTACGTACTAGTGAAACTCTAGTACGTACTAGTGAAACTCTAGTACGTACTAGTGAAACTCTAGTACATAATAGTATAACTTCAGTCCATACTAGTGTAATTTTAGTTCATAATTTTGAATCTTTAGTCAAAAAATAAAATATAAAAAAATGAGAAGTTAAAAAATAGAAAAACATTGGTGGTGGTTATTAAAAAAAATATGAGATCTAGAAATTTTAAAAATGAAAACCAAGATTAAAAAAAAGAAAGTGAATCTGAAAAATGAAAAAGATCTAGAAATCTGAAAAAATGAGAAATAAACGTAAGAAATCTGAAAAAAAACCTGGATAAACTAAATAATTAATAACGAATCTGAAAAAAAGATTAGTAAAAAACGAATCTAACATAAAACATAGATTTGAAATAAAAAATAAAAAAACATAACAAATCTGAAAAATAAAAAACGAGATTTGAAATAGCGGTAGTTTTTAACCTTTTTTCAGATCTAAAACGAGATTAAATAAATTTGATGATACAAATTAAAAAAAACAACCACCAACAAAATAAAAAAAACAAGGAAACAATAAAAAAACATCAGATTATGAAGAAAAATTTTTAAAAATAAAAAAGAGAACTAAATATGAAATCAAATCTGAAAAGAAAAAAAAAAAGAAAAAAAGAGAGGAGGAGGGACGCGGGGGAAGAGGGAGGCAGAGGAGGAGGGAGGCGGGGGAGGAGGCAGGCGGAGGAGGAGGAAGGCGGGGGAGGAGGCAGGCGAAGGCGGAGGAGGAGGAAGGCGGGGGAGGAGGCAGGCGAAGGCGGGGGAGGAGGCAGGCGGAGGAGGAGGCAGGCGGGGGAGGAGGCAGGCGGAGGAGGAGGGAGGCGGAGGAGGAGGGAGGCGGACGGACCCGGAGCAGGGCGGCGGAGCAAGGGGAGGCGGGAGCACGGCGGCGTCGGGGGAGGGGACCGGTGGGGGTGGGGGTGGTGGACCGGTGGGAGAGGGTTAGGGTTTTTTTTCTTTGGTTTTTTTTTTTTAAAGAGGATGTTAGAGAGAGAAAGGAGGTAGAAAGAGAATGAGAAATGTGAAAATGAAAGAAGATGAGTGAAAAAGGGGATATATATTAGGGTTTGAAGAGATTGGATTGTGTGTGTCTCACAATCTTGACCCTCCATTTTGTTTTAATCCTAGCCATTCATCCTCTTGATCCAATGGCTTGGATTAGGACTCAAGGACTCAAAGTTAAGGAAAGACTCATTTGAACCTAACTCTCTCTATATATATATATATATATATATATATATATATATATATATAGTAGATTATCACAAAATCAAGGTCGGGCATGGGCGAAAAGATTTTATTGAGAGCACGGACCACCAGCCTGGGCCATATCTATGGGTGGCTTCCGAACATGACCGTCACCGTTGGCCAAATGGGGTCGACCTCGTTGAAGTGACCCAGGTAGAGCAGTGGGAAGGGTTGGCTCTGGCCGAGACTGACCCGATTGATGCATATGCTCTAGCGGTGGCTGCTATCCGAGAGATTTACCCGGACTCAATTTAGTTTGTTGTTGTTGTTTGATTGTAGTTGTTTGTTGTTGTTTTGGCGCCATTTGTGTGTGGCGCCGTTTGAACTTATTATTTAATAATATTAATGTTGATACGTTAATTTGTTTTTTGACTTAAGTTTAGAAGTAATTAAACTAATTCAATTCAAAGCTATTCAATCGATAAAGCAAAATTAGAATTGAATGACATTCAGGAAATGACATTCACAAATTTGCTAATAAACGACATTGAATTGGTGAAAATAATAAACGACATTCAGGAAATGACATTCACAAATTCACAAATTCACAAATTCACAAATTCACAAATTCACAAATTCACAAATTCAAGAAATAGTTCACAAATTCACAAATTCAAAAATAATAAGGGAGATGATGACAGAAAAATGATCGCTTTGTGATAGAGTTTTTGTGTTGCAGTACAGTCGTATTATTAGTGTTGTGTGTTTTCTATCTACAAATATTGACAACGGTTATCATAAACAAACCGTTGTGATAGAGTAATGACTACGGTTATAGTAGTCTAGCCGTTGTAATTAGTAAACACTATGACAACGGTTTGTGGTTAATAACCGTTGTGATAATCAATAACAACGGGTATATTTACAACAACCGTTGTTGTTGCTTACCTTTATTTTTTTTTTTAATTATAATTAGAGACAGCAATATCATAAGCACTATACACTGCAATAATAATCAGCAGAAACCAAAAAACACAGCAATATCATAAGCAGTATACACTGAATGACCAAAAGCTAAATAATTTGGGAATCTTCAACAATGACCAAAGCTAACAAAAACTAAAGACAATACACTGAATGACTACACATCTTGAACTTGAATTGTTAATACCTCACATCAGAAAGATAGTAATTTAAAAAAATAAAAGAAACTAACAGAAACAAAAAAAAACAAATATATAAGCTAATACATCACATTATTAACCGCCTCAGGATCGGGGACGTTTCTTACCCGACATAGTTTCTTCGTTAACCCAAATACCTTCACCATGATCATCACGCATATAGATGCTTTCAATGTTATCATGATCAGTGTCAACATTGTCGAAATAAGATACAGTGGAAGAGTGATCCATTCCCTCAAACACGACATCCTGATCATTATCCCCACCATTATCGGGTGCACCCCGTCTACTCCTTATAGATAGTACAACAGACCACTTCTTATCCATAGGATCGGTGACATAGAACACTTGTTTAGCTTGGGATGCCATTATGAAAGGATCATCCTTATTATTGCCAACCTTATCCAAATTGACCAACGTAAATCCCATTTTATCCTTTCGAACACAATTGTTGTTGTTATCAACCCAGTTACATCGAAACAGAGGTATTGTGAAATCAATGTAATCTAATACCAATATTTCTTGAATAACACCATAATAAAGGCATTTTCCCCAAATAGGGTTTTTATCTTTTGAAGTAGCAAAGTGCATTGCCTCAAATTCAGAACTCACACCACTATTTTGCATTGTGCTCAACTCATCTTGCTCGCGGGTGTAAAAAGTATAACCATTAATAGCAAAACCGCTGAAAAAAGTGGCCCTGGCATTTGGACCTAACCCAAGACGTAGTAACCTAGGAGAGATGTCATCACCATACAAATTCTTATACTCCAAGACAACATTCCTAAACCACTCTCCAAATGTCTTCTTATGCTCGTTTGCAATCCACATCTCGCTCTTGTTTGGGTGATCGTATTTGAGCTCATCTTTGTGTTGTTGAATATAAGGTTGCACCTCATCTTCGTTGTTTAGCACATACGTATGTGCTAAATGTAACATGTCACGTGACACAATTTTTTCAACCCGGCCCCTAATACCTTTTCCGGTCATCCAGTCACTATGACGATTCTTTGGAACGCCAATTAACTCCTCAGGGGAGAGATGAGCGTAACAATATGCAAGAGCTTCGTCTAATATAGCACGTTCAGCAATACAACCTTCTGGACGATACCGATTAGATGTATAGTCCTTGTAGACTTTCATCAATCTTTCGAAAGGATACTGGTATCTCAAGTACACGGGCCCAAGGTACAAAATCTCCCTAACCAAGTGAGTGGTCAGGTGAATCATGATAGTGAAGAAAGAGGGTGGAAAATACATTTCAAAATGACAAAGAGAGGTGACAACGAGGTCCTGCAATGAATCCGCATCATCGGGATCGATGACTTTATCGCATATGGACTGGAAGAAGAGACAGAATCTGGTAATAGCATATCGTACCTTTTCAGGTAAAATGGAGCGAATAGCCACGGATAGTAATTGTTGCATCAAAGTGTGGCAATCATGTGACTTTAACCCGGTGAGTTTTAGATCTTGCATCGACACAAGGCTTTTGATGTTGGACGAATAACCATGTGGCACTTTAATTCCATTCAAGCATGCACAAAACTCTTTTTTCTCATTCCGTGAAAGGGTATAAGCTGCTGGCGGTAAAAATGTACCATTACCTCTCTTCTGTGGTGCCAACTCTAGCCTAATACCCATCATTTGCATATCTTCCCTAGCTGCGGCGTTATCCTTTGTTTTACCGGGAACATTCAGGAGGGTATTGATAATATTATCACAGACATTTTTCTCAATGTGCATGAAATCGAGGCAATGCCTGACCTCCAGGTCAGGCCAATATGGAAGTTTATCAAAAAATATGGATCTTTTCTTATACCCACGAGTAGACAATTTAGAGCCGTTCTTCTTCCCATATTTTATCTCAATATGCTTTACTTTCTGATAAACTTCATGCCCACTCAAAATTCTAGGAGGTTGACGATGTTCTTGACGTCCATTAAATGCTTTCTGCTGCTTGCGATAACAATGGTCAGGATCCAAGCCCCTCCTATTTCCCAAATACACATACTTATGAGAACACTTCAAGTATTCAGACTCGATATCCTCCCCACACAATGGACATGCCTCTTTCCCATGCACCGTATGCCCAGAAAGGTCGCCATAAGCCGGATAGTCGGTTATTGTACACAATAACATCGCTCTCAAATTGAAAGTTTCATTCCTATATGCATCAAATACTTCTATCCCACTATCCCACAAAATTCGCAAATCATCTAAAAGAGGTTCCAAATAGACATCTATATTATTTCCAGGTTGTTTAGGGCCGGAAATTAACAACGACAACATCAAGTACTTTCTTTTCATGCACACATATGGAGGTAAGTTGTATATTGCCAACACTACTGGCCAAGTACTATGTTGGGTACTCATGTTTCCATGTGGGTTCATTCCATCAGTGGACAGCGCTAGACGTAAGTTTCTAGGTTCAATGCCGAAATCGGGATACTTAGCGTCGAACGATTTCCATTGCATACCATCTGCCGGGTGTCTTAGCTTCCCATCATTTATTCTTCCAGTTTCATGCCAAGTTAACATTTTTGAATCATTGCTATTCGCAAACATCCTTATGAATCTTGGTATCACTGGAAAATACCATAACACCTTAGCCGGGATCCCTTCCTTATCCTTATAACGCCACTCAAAACAAACCGGACAATTGGTTAAGTTTTGATATAATTTTCGATACAATACGCAATCATTTGGACATGCATGTATTTTCTCATATTTCATACCCACCCCTCTAATTAGTTTTTTAGCCTCATATGTCTTAACGGGAAGAACATTACCATCTGGAAGCATGTCGTTTATCAAGGCTAATAAACTAGTGAAACACGTGTCACTAACCCCATTTGCCCCCTTGATATTATACAACTTCACCACAGCCGACATCTTTGTGTACTTACAACCAGGGTACAGAGGCGCTTCAGACTCACACAACTTCTCATACATGTTGTCAAGGTCATCCAAATTAATGTTGTGATCTTCAAAAGCATTTGATTCATCATCTTTTTCTTCATTATCTGTAGACCCAACATTCAACTCGTCTGCTTCCAACTCAACATACTCGGCAAACTCGGGATCATCAGTTATCCTTTCGTATACCTCAAGATCATCTTCTTCAAAGTTATTCTCTTCCTCTAATGATTCCCCATGAAAAATCCAACGGGTATAGGATCGACTAAAACTATACTTTTCTAGGTGAATTTTAACGTCCGGAATAGCCATATACCTAATATTACCACATCTTTCACAAGGGCATGGAATACTAGAAGAACCATTCAAATTGTTCGCAACGACTTCAAAAAATTCAGCTAAACCATCCTTATAGATTGGGTCACTCATATTCGCAGCATTCATCCAAGTTCGAGTCATTTATCTACATTCGTAGTATATATAGTAAGCCAAGTAATTCAGAAAATCCAACTAATTAAAACTAATTCAATAATAAGCCAACTAATTCAGAAAATGCAATGTATAAGGCAACTAATTCACAAATAAACGAAATTCAGGAAATCAATAAAGAAAAATTATTAGAATACCTGATTAATAAGAAATAGCAGACGGAGATGATGACAAAGAGACGATCAGGGAGTATGTCTTAGTGTTTGTGGTTTTGTGATGCAGTATAATCACTTTGTGTTTGTGTTTTTGTGTTGCAGTACAGTATTATTAGTGTTGTGTGTATTTTTCATCTTTATTAACAAATATTGACAACGGTTATTATTCATAGTAAACCGTTGTTATTAAATTACTTATTTACAACGGTTAAAAAAGTTATACCCGTTGTTACAACGGTTAAAAAAGTTATACCCGTTGTTACAACTAACAACAACGTACAACAAAATCAGATCCGTTGTTATTAATTTACGCCAAAATTTGCGCCAAATTAATAACACATTATAACAACGGGTTTATTCATGCCCGTTGTTAGTACTTTTCCTTATTTCGCGCCAAATTAATAACAACGGATATAAAATAAACTGCTGTTATTAGTAAATTTATTTACAACGGTTATTTTAGTTCACCCCGTTGTTAAAACTAATAACAACGTTCGAAAAACTAATACCGTTGTTATTAGGTTTAATAAAATTCCGCGGAAAAATAATTATCCATTCCACAACGGTTTTTCTTTATTTTCGTGAGTATGCGTTGTTGATGGGGCGTTGTTATCGCATGAATTTGTAGTAGTGACATGTAACAAAATCTGAGGGAATCTCGTTCTTTTCCTTTTCATTGGCTTTCTTACCCTTTTCAATTCTCTTTTCCTTTCCCTTGTTCTAACCAAACGCCCCCTAAATAAAGAGTTGATTGATGCAAAAGAGTTTTACAAGAAATGTGAAGGAAGCCAAACTGTTTTGAACTTTTTCACAAGTCAGTCCCAACAAACTGAAAAGAATAATGGACTTGGTTTCAAACGCAACAGTAATGTTCATTGTTGCATTCGAAACCAAGACCCAAGCAAAACTACTTTTTGAAGAAGAAAATATGTTGGCATTTCCAAGTATATTATTTGCAATTATTGTGACAAGACTGGTCATGTTTTTAATGATTACTTTAAAAGATTAAATGAGATCAACAAGAACATCAAAATTGCTAATTTGACACGAATCCGAAAGTATTTAATTTATTATGCATTTCACAACACGTTTGGACTCTTAAACTAAAAGTTTGATCTCTTATAGACGTTAGTCAGAGGCCACAACAATTGATACTTGGATAGTCGATGTTCTCGTCATATGACGGGAAGTGAAAGACAATTTATCTCACTACAAGCCTACAAAGAGGGCACTGTGACGTTTGACGATAATAAAAAAAGGTGAAATAATTGCGCAATTGGAAAGGTTGGTAAATCATCTCCACCTTGTGTCGATAAAGTGTTGCTTGTTAAAGGTTTGAAACATAATCTTCTTAGCATATCTCAATTGTGTGATGATGGTAATATTTTTGAGTTTTGTGCTAGTGAATGTCGTGTACTTGATGAAAATACAAGGGAAGTTATTTTTAGAAGTAAAACGTGTTAGAGACATTTACTTGACTAATTTTTGTGCATTGCCTAGTCAAACCTTATCTTGTACGAGCGCTTTAAAAAAAACAACTCATGGGCTTCAGCATAAAAGATTGGGTCATGTAAACGCTAGAACATTGACCCTTAGGCGTTTCGATCTAATAAATGGCATTCCAAACATGAAATTTGATCTTAATAAATTATGTGAGGATTGTGCTAAAGGAAAACAAGTTCGATCCTCCTTTAAATCTTAACGATTTGTTAGTAATTCAAAACCTCTTGAACTTATCCATATTGATTTATGTGGTCCTATGCGAATAAGAAGTAGAGGTGGTAGTCGTTTTTGTGTGTGATTGTTGGCAATTTTTCATGATATGTTTGGCTACTTTTCTTAAGTGGTAAAAATAAAGCGTTTAATGTATTTAAAAAATTTGGTTAAAAAAGGTCGAAATTGTTTTTGATAAAAGCTCATTTTTGTTGAGATCCGACCATGGAACCAAATTTGAAAATTTATCATTCAATACTTTTTGTGATGAACATGGCATTAGTCATAAATTTTTCCGTGTGTGCTAGCTACACCTCAACAAAATGGGGTAATGGAGCGGATGAATCACACTCTTGAATATATGGCTAGGACTATGCTCATTAGTAGTAAAGTGCCAAAACGTTTTTGGGCAGAAGTCGTCAACAAATCATGCCACATTTATAACCGAGTTATGATTCCTAAAATGCTAAACAAAGCTCCTTACCAAACACTATGAGAAAGAAAGCCTAATATTTTCTATTTTAAATTTTTTGGAAGCAAGTGTTATGTTAATAATAGAAAGGATAATTTGGTTAAATTCGATGCTCGTAGCGATGAGTCTATTTTTGTTGCTTATTCGAATCGTAGTAAGGCTTAGAAAGTGTACAATAAACGAACTATAAAAATGGTAGAAAGTGCACATGTCCTATTTGATGAGTCTAGTCTTTTTCATTCAAATGAACATGAAAAGGATGATGAAAATGAGGACTTTGAGCTTGCAATTATTCGACATGACATAGATGGTGTACACATCGAAGAAGAGCCCATATCACTGTTGAATCCACTGTTAAATGGTGAAGCATGCCAAAATCCAGGGGGAACGAATCCACTTTCATCACATAATGAGGCTAGTACATCCAGGGGAAATGGGGAACCACTTGGACAAAATGAACAAAAAGAAACAAACCCTCATTCAAACTTACAAAATTAGCAGATGTCACTGTGGAATCCACTGTGACATCAGAACCCGAAAATGCTTCAAGCTCCCAAATTGTACCAAGAAAGTGGAAGCACCAATCATCTCATACCCTCTCAGATCTGAACATGGATTTAAATTCGGGCAGAAAGACAAGATCTTCCCTCAATTATCTCTTTGCATTCTATGCGTTCCTCTCACACGTTGAACCAACAAATATCATCATGTCCCTCAAAGATGCAAATAGGGTGATAGAGATGCAAGAGAAATTTAATCAATTCAAAAGGAATGTATGGCATATTGTCCCTAAACCATCTGATTGTACTGTGATTGGTACCAAATGGGTTTTTCGCAATAAGTTTGATGATTTCGGTAATATCGTAAGGAATAAAGCTAAACTAGTTGTGCAAGAATTTAAATAACAAGAAGGAATCGATTATAATAAAACCTTTGGACCGGTAGTGAGGTTTACACTTTAAAATAAAGTCATACGAATGTTAATAGCTTTTGCGGCTCACAAAGACATCACTCTTCTTCAAATGGATGTCAAAACCGCTTTTCTAAATGATTATTTAGAAGAGGAGGTCTTTGTTGAGCAACCATCAGACTTTAGGAATATCGATTTCCTTAACCATTTTATCAAATTGGATAAAACACTTTAAGGTTTAAAGAAAGCTCCAAGAGCTTGTTATGATCGCTTGTCAAATTTTCTTTTAGAATATGGTTTTGTTAGTGGATCCGTTGATAAGACATTATTCATGAAGTCACAGTGTAATGAAGTGTTAAGTGTGCAGATTTATGTCATGGTGCTACTAATGAAGTCCTTTATTTGTACTTTTCAGAACTAATGAGATCTGAGTTTGAAATGAGTATGATGGGAGAGCTTGACTTCTTCCTTGGGCTACAAATTAAGCAAATTCAAAATGGTGTGATGATTCATCAAAAAAAGTACATAAAGGAGATGTTAAGTAAGTTCAAAATGACTGATTCTAAACCATACTCAACCCCCATGATATCATCCACTAACCTTGACAAAGATGAGAATGGTAAAAAAGTAGATGAAAAGATGTATCGAGGTATGATCGGTTCATTACTTTATTTAACCGCAAGTCGTCTTGATATCTTATTTAGTGTTTGTCTTTGTGCGCGTTTCCAAGAAAGTCCTAGAGAATCGCATTTCATTGCCGTTGAACGTATTCTTAGGTATTTGGTTGAAACCCAAAATTTGTATCTTTGGTATCCCTAATTTTGTCCTCTTGAACTTTTAGGATACTCATATGCGGATTTTGCTGAAAGCGTTGTTGATAGAAAGAGCACGTCCGGAATTGCTACATTCTTAGGTCCATGCCTAATCTGGTGGGCATCTAAGAAATAAAATACCGTCGCTCTTTCCACCGCCGAAACCGAGTACGTAAGTACCGCATTGTGTTGCGCACAAATTCTATGGGTTCGACAACAACTAATGGATTATGGTATTGTATTTGATTCAACTCCTATTTTATGCGATAATACAAGTGTCATTAATATTTCTAAGAACCCGATTAAATACTCAAGGACTAAACACATTGACATTAGACATCACTTTTTACATAACCATGTGGAAAAAGTTCAAATCCGTCTTAACTTTTATAGAACCGGAAATCAAATAGCCGATCCTTTTACAAAATCGCTTGAAAGAGAACAATTCATAAAACTTTGGTTGAAAATTGGTTTATTGGATTGCGTGTAATTCTATGAGTAGAGGATTATTTGGCCTATATGATTGATTAGAGTGGTTGATACAGTTTAGTGTGTACATATGCGATTATGTGTGTTTTATTAACCATGTGTGATTATTGATTAACATGTACTCCCTCCAATTCAGCATATTGTTCCCTCTTTCCCTTTTAAAGATAGTCGAGTTTTGCTCCCTATTTCCTTATTTGGTAAGTGTTGTGTGGTCAAATATTAATTCTTTGTGGGTAGTGTTTTTTGTGTGGTCTAAATTCATTTTTAGTTCTTGTGTCAAAAAGAAAAGGGAACAATATACTCAATTGGAGGGAGTATTATTTATTGTGTAATTGTGTAATTTGTGTTGAGCAAAAAAATAACAACTCACAAAAACATCACATCACCATTCTTCCTTCCCTATGCTAGCCGTCCAACCTCCGGCAACACTCAACCATAAAACACTTTTACTATTTACTCATTTACTACCCACTAATATTCAAATATAACATCATGACTTTCTTATTTCAATTCAAATTGTTAAAAAAATTCCATATCTCTACATTTCTCACAAAACCCGTCTCAAAGCTCCAATTTCCCTTACCCTCCATAACCCTTACTTTCCTACTAGAAATCATGCCTCCAAAGAAAGCCCAACTCAAAACCGTCAAAAAAATCCGGGATTCATATAAGCCAAAGCCCACAACTCCCTCTAAAAATATCCCAACTGAAACCGCCACTTCAACCCCAAAACCCAAAAAACCGAAAGTCCTTTTACCCAAGAAAAATCCAATGCAAATGTAAAAACAATGGTCAATCGACCCAAAACTGCATCAGAAGCAATCGTGTTTCTCAAAAGAAATTCGAGCCGCATGCAACCGGGTCCGACGATGTGGCAACGGGTTCTAAGGGTGTTGGTATTGGTGTGATTATCAATGAGGTTGTAGAGGATATTGAAAAGAATTGAGCATGATGAAGAGGAATTTGAAGAAGAGGAAACTTAGAAAGAAACCGAGGGAGAAACAGAGAAGGGAACAGAAAAAGAAACAGAGAGTGAAACGGAAAAAGAAACCGAGACTGAAATGGAGGAAGAAACCGAGAAAGGAGATGGTGAAAAAGAGATTGTTGAGGAAGAAGAAGTGTTTTTTGAAAAAAGGTGAGAATAAAAACAATTAAGAGTGAAAAAAAAAAGAGAATGAGGAAAGAGAAAAGAGTGATGAGGAAGTGATCGGAAAAAAATTGAGAAAAAGAAAAGGAAAGGGAAAAATGTTTTGAGTGATGAACAAATCAAAGAGTTGAACGATCTTTTCAATGATGAAGAGTAGTTCAATGGTGATTGGAAAATCGAGTCCAAAACATAAATCTTTCAAAAGAGAAGTGTGAGATTGGGGAAGCGAAAATTGATGATGTTGGTGGTGATGAAGTCGACATTTCGAGTGGTCCATTAATCACTATTGAAACTCTTGATGAAAAAAAGTCCAAGGCCTTGTCCATTATTCGAAGTGTCGGGCTTCCTAAAGCAGTGTTTGATGCATGCAAACTCGTCATTTTGTGGAAATTTTCACTCATGACGTCGATATGACTTTGAAAGGTATGATTCATCTCTCACTTTTAAATTTTTTAAGGATGCAATCTATGCTCAAAAATGGGAAAAACAACTTTGCTTCTATTGTCGAGTTTATTTAGCGGAATTGGTTCAATTTTATGTCACGGTAAATGTGACACCCTCAAATTTGCGGAAAGAAAAAAAATTATTTAAATACATAAAAGATAATAATACATAACGAAGGTGTCATAAATAAAAAGGGTCATTGCAAAACGGAAATAATATTATACAAAAGAAATATACAAGACGGGAGACATATCTCCCGTATAAATACGGAAATAAAAGAGTGTATAATAATATACAATCTAAGAACCGAATATAGGTCCAAGGTAAATACTTCGCTCGCTAGCTCGTCAATGTACCCCAAATATGCATTCACCACCTGTTCGACCGCATTAAATATAAACACGGAAGCCACAGTCAGTGGGGAGTAACTCCGAGTTCTCCCAGCCACGAAATGTCGAGTTTAATGAAACATGAATAACATAAAAGCAATGTATATAGAAAATACAAAACCTTAACCTATATGATATGCTTTTCATGTTATGAAAACAATTAACTAACATATAACCTATCATATGAAAGCTATCATGTGAATCCGATAATAAAATATAACACTAGGTAGGGAAGCTGGTATGCTAGCTCAGAGGTTACCATGTAACATGGCCATGATACACTCAAACCCTAATCAACACGTAATCATGTGAATCAATTAACAATCGGTAATCCAAACTCTATCAATCTTAGCCGGCTTGCATCTCACCTTCTAAAACTCATATAATCATACAAACATGAAAGACCAATACGTCTACAAACAGGCATAAGTTCTTAGGACAGTCAATAGTCGACTTCTGTAACTCGAGGCTATACCACAAGGTAGGAAAACATCCTAGTCCTAGACTGATCAGACCTAGCGACAACAGCTATTCCATTCCCCGTCCCATGACATAACCGTACATGAGAAACTCTACTAGGCGACCCCCTAAGCAGAGATGGCTAGTACTTAAGCTGGCTTCATTCCCAAAATGAAATAGGCAGCCATGCCCCGACTTGGATATAAACCCACCAAGCCGAGACACAAAAGCTATCAAGCAGTGAACTCCATATGCTCGTTAAAGATAGTACGGCCTATCAATGTCATGGTCCAAGATACTCATTTAGAATTAGAATGGTCAAGACGCCATATACTCATAATTCTCTATGGGTACTTAGTCAACACAACATATATCATACAATCAAACAGTCACGGGAAAAACTTCCTATCATGTGACTAATTGCATAAAAAATCATATTCAAATATCATATCGCCTCATATCTACTAAGGCTCATTCATTCATTCATTAAATAAAACCTTACCTGAAGACAAATCCCCGACCCGAGTCCCGCGACGGGTCATCAGTCAAAACGGGGCTGACTAGATATTAGTTTGACCAAACCCGTTTGGTCAAACCGGCTAGAAACAGAGTCTTAGCCATCGAGGCTTGAACATAAGAATATCACATTCATTTCATGTTATTTCATTCTATTTCTAACATGTGAATTATTAATTCTTACCCAAAAACCCGCTTAACTTAAAGGACATCAAATTAAACTACAACCTCGTATTATAATTTCTAACATGTGAGAAATAATAATATTATGAAAACTTTTTAATTAAATAATTTACTTATTAAAATTTCCCACTTGCTAAATATTGCAAAACGCGATAAAATAACAATACTCAAAACCCGTCATAAGTCCAAGGGACCCACGGTTCATTTTGGACCGGTTTTGGTTATCTTTTATAAAAACCGTTTCTTAATATTTCCCGCATGCATAACATATTTAAAACCCGTCAAAACAACAACAAAACAATCAAGTATCGACACAACTCACAAGGACCAAACACGGACCAACCAGACCGGGCTGGACCGGGTCTGAACCGGCCTGAACCGGCCTGGTTTGGACCGGTTTCCAGCCCTCTAAACAGCCCCCTACACGGTCCAACACCAACATCAATTCTAAATTAATTCTAACATGTTTTTAATTAACAAACAACCATTTTAACAATCATCCATACAAAAATCATGATTATGAACAAACCATTCAAATATGTTAAGAACACCAAACATGCTATAAATTCATAAAACATAATAATAACAACTACTTAGCATGTTACTAACTAAAACCGTAAGTAACAATAATATGAACAAAAACTAAAGGTATGTGACATTAATTCGTCGAGTAACTCGGAATCGTTACCTTAGCTAGCAAAATCAATTAGCACCCAAAATAAGAACTAAAGAAAAATAAGAAATCCGTCTTCTAATCTTCTCCTAAAATATACGAGTCACCAAACTCGTCTTCAAAATCTTCCCCTATAAGAAATGACAAGAAAAACATTATTAGAATTAAAAACTTGATTTTCCATAATTAAAGTGTTGAAAACGATTTTGTCGGAATTGAAAATAAACCGTACTTGAAGATGGAGAGCGAAGAGGAGATTCTAGAAATATAAGTTAGGACGGATTTGAATAAGAAATGAAGGTTTTATGATGATTTTGCTCAAGAACGACGAAGAACGACGAAGAACGACGAAGAACGATTAAGAAAGTATGAATTAGATCTTAAGTTGATTTATTGTAAAATGAAAGAGTAGTTAGTGGGTAATGGGTGAGTGAGGGCCGTGTAAATATAGAGGGAATATGGAGTCGGGTTTTGAAATTGTTGTTACGGGATTGACTCGGGTTTTATAATTATATTACGGTAATTGATTAAATATAATTAGATATTAAGTTAATTAAACCAAATATCTAGATATTATATTATTGTAATGAAAAGAAAGAAAATATCAAGGCCTATTAGAGAGGAGAGGAGCCGTGAGGTAGGGTGATAGTCGGGTCTGTTTTGTAAACGATTTGCGTAATTTTCGTTAACGGATCGATAAAGTTATAAATATCTAAAATATTAATATTAGTTTAATCCAAAGAATGAAAATATCCCAAGTGAGTGGAAAAAGATGACATGGGGCGTGTGACTCATGCCAAAGTCGGGTTTCGGGTTTGTTTCGGGATTTAAGATGGCTCGGGAATAGTTAAATGACGTTCGGGATTAAACCGTAAAAGTTATTCTTTAATTCCAAATAAATTCAAAATAATTATATTAAATTATGATAAATTCAAATAAATCTTAATAAAAATAAATTAAATTTATTATTTTTCAAAATATAATTTTTGGTCTTTCAATTTACGAGGTGAGTCGGAAAAAGTCAACGAAAGTCAAAGTCGACTTAAAAGTCAAGAAAAGTCAAAGATGACTTAAAAGTCAAGAAAAGTAAATGACGACTTAAAAGTCAAGAAAAGTCAATGACGACTAAAAAAGTCAAGAAAAGTCAAAGGCGACTTAAAAGTCAAGAAAAGTCAAAGATGACTTAAAAACGGGATTCTCATGGAATCTCCCAGAAATTCCAAATACGAACTCGGAATTTCCAAATACGACTCGAAACAATAAATTCTATTTTAAAACTTAAGTTTGCTGAAAAGTATCCGTAAAATATTTTCACTAGAAAAATAGGGTACTTTTCGGGTTGTTACAGGCTGATCTTCTTTTGACTTGGGTTGATGTTTCCTTTTGAGTTTCAAAGCTAAAGTCCAAAATAAATCCAATTGAGGAAGGATGTAGCGGAATCGTAATCAAATCGTGAACTGGCTATCATCAATTTCTTGAAAACTCGTATCCTAGTGCCTTTGCTCCATAAAGTAGGAAAATATAGCAAAACCGCTTCATTTCCTATAAAACGAGTCAAAACACACAAAACAACTAGAATAGCAATATTAGCTCGTTAATCACTTAACAAAGTGCATAAATCGTATGGAAATTGAGCTAAAACGGGGGATAAATCAGTACAAAATATCACTTATCAAACTCCCTCAAGCTAAACCCTTGCTTGTCCTCAAGCAAACATAACAATCATAACTAGGACAAGGGTAGCTAACAATGATCAATCTATGATACAAATCTCAAAAAGTAAGCTCTTACAAGTAGATGAATCATAAGCCCGTAGAAACAATGGCGAAGGAAAATGCGAATCATGGCTGAGATTTACATAACGGCGCAGCATAGAAAAAATTCTTTGGACCTTTTCAGCTCTTGCATGATCTTTTGAAAATGGACTCTCACGGTACATTCTTCACTCACATTTTTGTAAAATAGGAAATATTGGTTCAAATTTAAAGTGACACTCACCTATCTACAACTTATAAGAATGTGCCCGCAGTCTAGTATGGTAGACAATCCAAAACCATTAAGTAAAACTAATCATGATCAAAATATAATGTAGGAAGCATTAGAAAAGTAAAGAATAGGCTTGGGAAATTTGGGTAAGAAAGTGGACAAATGATTTTGGTCATGTGGAGCTTAAAGTCAAGCTAGTAATAACCAAATGTGTAGTGGATACTTAATCCAAATCATACCAATTCCCATCAACAAAAGTCAAAGCCAAAAGCAGCATATTGGCTTATTAAACATGAAAAACCAAGTTACGACTTCCCATAATTTTTCTTTCTTTTCTTTTCATGGAAGCGTTTTTCCTCTTTTTTCTTTCTTCTTTTTCTTTTGAGCTTTCAATTTCATTTCATTTTTTTCATAATTTTTTCAAAGCTGTTTTTTTCTTTTTTTCTCTTTCACATTAGAACCCTGGAATCAGCAATCCCGAGACAAGTTCACACCAAACGGTGGTATTATTAGAACATCGCAAAAGCATAGAACACCCCTACACATATAGTTGGTTACTAGCTCAACAAGGGTAGGCAATATTATAATGTAGCTAGGAAGAAGGGTGTTTTTGCGAAAGGTAAACAAGAATGAATGGCTTCAAAATGTAGATCATGACAGTAATACTTATAGAAAATGGAATAAAAACCATACTTATGCGTTTTGATGTAACACAGACTATAAGGAGAAACTACTCACTCCTAAACTGGGATCAGGTTCAGATGTACCGACCACTGGAGGCTCTACCTTACAATATGAGTAGCTTGCCAAAGTCAAGATCAAGCTTAATTAAGTCCAAATGCAATTTCCTACCTACTGTGTACAAGACATCCCCATGAATGCACAATTCCTCATAACATGTTGAAACATCATCTTATAAAAACTATAAAATGAGAAATGTAAGATGGAAATGATCTTTTCTTTTTGTGTTTTTTCTTTTTTTTTTTTTTTTGATTTTTGATTTTTTCTCTCTTTTTTTTTAATAATAAAAAAAAACTAAAAAGAAACTAATAAAATTAAAAGAAAATAAAAATCTAAATGCAAATCCTAAATGCAAATCCTCCCCCAAGCTAAAACTTCACATTGTCCTCAATGTGCATGCAATTATAACAGAAATAAACCGAGAAACGGCTGGTAGCACATGGAACAGAGAAACGATATGAAATTCTAATGGGAAAAGGGGCTTAAAAAGAAAAACTACAAATGCGAAAAATAAAGGAAAGAAATAAAATTCTTACAAAATGTCTAGCCTCCCCCAAGCTAGTATAAACAAGGGGAGCTCATCATCTTATCACAAAGGCCACCAGCTACGGCCTCTCCTCTCGGAAGGAGGTGGCTCGGATGCGAATCCAGAAGCATCTGTATAGTAGGTATCATCTGCAGAATAATAACTACCACGAGAAGTAATGATTCCGGTTGGGTCGCTGGCTCCTAAGGACTCGTACTCTCCTACTTGGTGATCTCCAAAATCACCTCTATACCCCCCAAAACTCTCGACGCCATAGTCGGTTCCACAGTAATCCAGTCCGGTTGGCTGCACACCTGCATCATAAGTAGTACCATACCCCCCTCCGGGCCAAGTATAAAAAGACGGGTGGGGGCCCTCAGGTCTAATCACACCTTGCCTAGCAAAGTGGTCATAGATGGGGTGCAAAGCAAGCTGCTGGTCGGACTGAGTTCTATTAACGGACAAGGTTAAGGCTTCAAACATGGCGGTCACATCGCCCGCAGCATGGGTCGAGTGAGAGAATAATCCTACCTCAGGGCGGTGGGATCTAAGCTGAACAGGAGGGTCAATGTGGGAAATATCCCCAACAGGAAGGTAGTAAGTAGGTCGGGGTAAGATAGCCTCACCCTCTTGAAGTTGAGGACGCTGCCGAAGAAATGGAATTTGCTCTACCTCGGCGGTCAACTTGACCGAATCACGGCCAGCTATCCTCCAAATCATATGGGGATGAGAGACTCGAAACCAGTTGAGCTGAACAAAATAAGCATAATCCAACCCATTTGCCATCTCGGTGGGAGGTGTAGTCAATGCCTGGAGGTCGGTAGTGGCTTGGTTAAAACCACAAACTCGCACAACAAGGTGAGTGATAAGACCTCCATAGACAATGGAAGTGTTCTTAGGATTAATATCTTTGGTCAACTGGACAGCAAAATGATACGGAATACTAACAGACCATGGTTCATCACCATTCACATTCAAAAATCCTCCTAACATTTCTAACTTCACTCGTCTCACCAAATGAGGCTCAGCACGACCCAAAAAGGTCCATCCCATGAATCTTTGCCAGATTCTAATGGCGGGATGATGTATATGTTGGTGTGGGACATGGTCCCAACGAGAGACAGGGTAAGTCGAAATAGCACTCCAAAGTAGGCTAATATCAAAGCCTTCTGGAGGTCAGGTAACAGTATCCTCAGTGGTGAGACCAAAATATCTAGCAAAGTTCTATAAGTTCATATTATAATCATCATTAAACAAGCGAAACTGAACTTGAGGCATGGTATTTCTATTTCTAGACCTATGTAAGTCGAATGAGCTTAAGAATTCAAGGGTTAATTGAGGGTAGGTCTCATAACTAAAGTTCATGCTAGCATTCATACCTAGACCCCTAAATAACACTTTAACATGCTCATAAAGTTTCATATGCCTTAAAGAAGAAACATTGAGGAACTTGGTAGCCCTCATACCTTTGCTTTTAAGTATACACCAATTTTGCCATTGCTTGTGTGAACTAAAATCTACATCCGGAAAGTTAGGATCATGCATAGCATTTCCTTGATTTTCGGGTTGATCGTTTGCTTCAAGAATTTCTATATCTTCTTCTTGTGCTCTACTACTCTCTCCTTGAGTGGAGGTTCTTGCCCTAATTGATTTTCTTAATGTAGGTGCCATTTTTTACAAATAACTAGTATTAAAACACTTCATCCATAAACATAAGTTGATAGCATACATGTTAGAATACTAAGTTGTGAGCACAAATTTCAGCATAGTAACCTTAGTAAAACATTGTCATGCTATCTTTTGAGCACAAATGGATGTTTTTAAGCATAACAATATGTCACTAAGATGAGCAACATACACTTGCATCATGAATTTGGCTACTACCTAAGGGTACTAATGCTAAATTAACACAATAAGATCATAAGTTCATAGTATAAAGCATGAATTCAAGCATCATACTACCACTTAAACAAAAGTTCTTAGCATATAGTAAAGATGAGTATCCTAATTAGCATATGGGCATCCAAATCATAGTAATCATCCTAATTAATCATTAGAATTCACTCTATAGCATGTAAGAATCATTAGAAATCCAATTTAAACAAGTTTTGCAATCAAAATCAAGAACCCCCAAATGTGAGTTAAGGTTTGTTCATGTTGGATTTCTGAAAAATATAGAGAGATTGAAGTAACTAAAGTAGAAATAACTTACTTGATGATGCTTAGAAGTTGCCCATGATGAACTATAGGAACACATTTTGTAAGAAAAGACTAAGAATTGAAGGTTTTGAGAGAATTTTGAGCTTTGAAATTGAAGAACACGGGTATAAGGTAGCAACCAAAGGGTAGCAAGTGGGTTTTATAGAAGAAATTAGAGCAAAATAAGAGGCAGCCAATTTACCCGATCGGGTATATAGCAATCTGATAAGTGATATTTTGTACTAATTTATCCCCCGTTCTAGCTCGATTTCCATACGATTTATGCACTTTGTTAAGTGATTAACGAGCTAATATTGCTATTCTAGTTGTTTTGCGTGTTTTGACTCGTTTTATAGGAAATGAAGCGGTTTTGCTATATTTTTCTACTTTATGGAGCAAAGACACTAGAATACGAGTTTTCAAGGAATTGATGATTGCCAGTTCACGATTTGATTACGATTCCGCTACATCCTTCCTCGAATGGACTCAATTTGGATTTTGGTTTTGAACTTTAAAAGAAAATATCAACCCAAGTCAAGAGAAGATCAGCCCCAGCCCAATCCCGTATTACATTGACCAAAACTAAAGCAAAGGATTCCGTGCCAAAGATGAAAAGACGGAAGAATCCAATTTACACATATACCCGATCGGATTGCCATTTACCCGATTGGGTATTTCTGCAATTGCACGTTACTTGGCTCTTCTTCAACCAAGCTTAAATGAGTACATTAATGCTTTGACTAGGGTATGAATTTGGACGAGGGATCAGCAGCCATGCAACCTTATAAAAGCCAATGATCATCACACACAATGAGGGAGATACATCATCATATATCTTATCATCTCTTAGCATACTTTTATCATCAACTTTACCATCAACTTACATACTTTCATATACAATTTAGAGCATAATAATCTAGTAGTTTATTTCTTTCTCACAAGTTCTATAATATAGTTTATTCCTGAGTGTTTCTCTAGTGTTTTCATAGCTTTTGTTATTGGATATTTGTTCTTTACTTTCGTTCTTATATATTCATATTCCTACTACGGTAATTCTCTAACCTTGATTTACTTATGCAATTTTAATCATCATGAATTATAAACTAATTAGAATTATTTTCATATTGTTTTTATTAGAAAATCAATCTAAAGTTAATCTAGTTAAACCTGAAATATTGTTTAGGATGTCACATTATAATTTACCTAATCATATAATCCTAAAAATTGTCACTAGAATCATTATTAATATAATCACCATAATCACTATAGTATTTATATTTCATAGTTTAATTTCATACATCTTTTTCTTATTAATTTACTTAATCACATGATAACATAAATTAGATATAATATTGTAAGATTATCATTGTGTACATAAAATAAATAGAGTTGTAATATTGAAATGACTTATGAGTTAAATGAATTAAAAGAAGAGTAGTTACCAATTGAACCATCTAATTGTTTCTTCCTTTGGTCGTGTCAAATTCTATAACTATGTTTAGTGGCCATAAACAATTGTTTGTATTAGTCAATTTCTATCTTTATAACGAGAGTTGGGATAGGAATTAGGACTGTCAATAGGGGTTTAGTGACTTAACCATGCTGAGAGGACGTTAGGACCCACTAAAAGGTCGGCACGAATCCGGAAGGAATATACCGCTACAAAGCCTAGACAATCATAGTAATTCTAATATTGGTATCTATGAGACTTTTAATTAGTTTTACATGTATTTCTCTTTCCCTATTTCAATTTGATTAAATAGTTTATTTACCGTATTAGATAGTTTATTTCATTGTTATCTAGTTAGTTTACTTTATCATCTTTCTGTTTCCGTTCTTAGATAGTTTATTTTATTATTATTATCTAGTTTATTAGTTTAGTTAGTTAGGCTTTCAATATTGTCATTTAAATATAGTCTTTAGTTAGAACTTAATTGTTGTTATTCGGATCAGAGGATTTCCCCGATCGGGTACGTGACAAGCCGATCGGGTATGTCTTCTGTTTTGAGCTTTACATTATGCAATTTACATATTTGTCATTTACATATCGTCATTTACATACTTGTCATTCTATTTTATGTTAATAGCTTATAAAACCACCTCAAGTGACTCGAACTTAAATGAAAACCAATCCATAGCAATTCATAGTTAACACGTACTCGTTGAAGATCGACACCCTACTTCCCTAATTACATTCCTTATGTTGTTAGCCTAAGTGCGAGTAATTATTTTTGTATCGGAACCGCGACACAACCGATCAAATTTTGGCGCCGTTGCCGGGGAGCACGGTTTTGTTTATTTATGTATTGTTGGTTTTTGTTTATCATTTCTACCATTTTTAGGTGCAACCGTACCTAAATCGTTACTAACTTTCTCTTTTGTGTTTTTCTTGTAGGTTGGCAAAAATGGTGCTAACAAGGGAAGATCCAAGGTACCGGGTTTTTGAGCTCGCTAGTGGGATCCTAAGGGTCCATTTGACTTTGATTGCTCTCATTGAGGGTAACCAATTTAGCGGAAAACCAAACGAAAACCCGTCACACCATCTACAAACCTTTTGCGAATTGTGTCAAACCTTTGTGAGGGAGGGAATCACCCAAAATCAGATTAGAGAAACCCTTTTTCCTTTGTCACTAAAGGGAGAAGCTAAATGGTGGTTCACCCGTCGTTTAAAGGAAGCCACAAGACCTATGGAGTGGGAAGAGATTGTCATTGCTTTTCACTGTAGGTTTAGAACCAATTTGTCAAACCTATCAATTAAATCACAAAATGAAAGTGGGGAAGGTTCACAAACCAATGGGGGAGAGCGAAAGAAGAGTCGAGTGGAGACCTCAAATGATGTTGACACTACCATTTCCTTAGCTTGTCCCATTCAAACAAACGAAACCACCCCAAAAAGCACCATATATCGCCCAAAAGTTTTCAACCTATTTACCCCATTAACAACACCTTGTGAACTTTGTGGTGTATTCGCATTAAGTTGCCATAGGTGTTGGCAAAAGGTAAATGAGAAAATTCAAGGCCGAATCAAGCCACAAGGAGCTCAAGTCCCTTCATAAGGCTTAAGGAGGGATAGCAAAACAAAGTCTAGCATGACTCAAAAATGCGCTTGTCGGGAGGCAACCCGTCTTTTTCTTGTCTTTTTCTTTATGCATTTCTTTTTTTTCTTATTAGACAATGATTTTAATTTGGACTATTTTATTTGGACTCTATTTTTGGATTTTGAGTTGTAATAGTTAGGAGCAATTTTTCATTTTACTTGTTATTATGCATGTTCCGTCAATAGTTTTTCGTACTTAGAATCGGAGGACCTATTGAGACAAGAAGGAGCTATCCTTGGCCCAAGTTGTCAAGATTACTAAGGTTAGTAAGTATGTGCAAGGACATAGCCAAAAGGTAAGAGCAAGTGGCAAAGAAAATAGAAACAAAAACCGGACCAGCATGTTTCCCCGATCGGATCCATGTATACCCGATCGGGTAAATTGGCTGCCTCGTGTTTTGCTCTAATTTCTTCTATAAAACCCACTTGCTACCCTTTGCCTACTGCCTTATACCCGTGTTCTTCAATTTCAAAGCTCAAAATTCTCTTCAAACCTTCAATTCTTAGTCTATTCTTACAAAATTTGTTCCTATAGTTCATCAAGGGCTACTTCTAAGCATCATCAAGTAAGTTATTTCTACTTTAGTTACTTCAATCTCTCTATATTTTTTAGAAATCCAACATGAACAAATCCTAACTTAAATTTGGGGGTTCTTGATTTTGATTGCAAAACTTGTTTAAATTGGATTTCTAATGATTCTTATATATTATAGAGTGAATTTTAGTGATTAATTAAGATGATTACTATGATTTGGATTAGTACCCTTAGGTAGTAGCCAAATTCATGATTCAAGTGTATGTTGCTCATCTTAGTGACATATTGTTATGCTTAAAAACATCCATTTGTGCTCAAAAGATAGCATGACAATGTTTCACTAAGGTTACTATGCTTAAATTTGTGCTCACAACTTAGTACTATAACACTTGTGTTTACAAATGAAGTGTTTTAATACTAGTTATTTGTAGAAAATGGCACCTACATTAAGGAAATCAAAGAGGGCAAGAACCTCCACTCAAGGAGAGAGTAGTAGAGTACAAGAGGAAGATATTGAAATGCTTGATGCAAACGATCAACCCGAAAATCAAGGGAATGCCATGCATGATCCTAACTTTCCGGATGTAGAATTTAGTTCACACAAGAAATGGCAAAATTGGTGTACACTTAAAAGCAAAGGTATGAGGGCTACCAAGTTCCTCAATGTTTCTTCTTTAAGGCATATGAAACTTTATGAGCATGTTAAAGTGTTATTTAGGGGCTTAGGTATAAATGCTAGCATGAACTTTAGCTATGAGACCTACCCTCAATTAACCCTTGAATTCTTAAGCTCATTCGAGTTACATAGGTCTAGAAATAGAAATACCATGCCTCAAGTTCAGTTTCGCTTGTTTAATGATGATTATAATATGAACTTAGAGAACTTTGCTAGATATTTTGGTCTCACCACCGAGGATACTGTTACCTCACCTCCAGAAGGCTTTGATATTAGCCTGCTTTGGAGTGCTATTTCGACTTACCCTGTCTCTCGTTGGGACCATGTCCCACACCAACATATACATCATCCCGCCATTAGAATCTGGCAAAGATTCATGGGATGGACCTTTTTAGGTCGTGCTGAACCTCATTTGGTGAGACGAGTGGAGTTAGAAATGTTAGGAGGATTTTTGAATGTGAATGGTGATGAACCATGGTCCATTAGTATTCCTTATTATTTTGCTGTTCAGTTGACCAAAGTTATTAATCCTAAGAGCACTGCCATTGTCTATGGAGGTCTTATCACTCACCTTGCTATGCGAGTTTGTGGTTTTAACCAAGCCACCACCGACCTCCAGGCATTGACTACACCTCCCACCGAGATGGGAAATGGGTTGGATTATGCTTATTTTGTTCAGCTCAACTGGTTTTGAGTCTCTCACCCCCATATGCTTCGGAGGATAGCTGGCCGAGATTCGGTCAAATTGACCACCGAGATAGAGCAAATTCCATTTATTCGGCAGCGTCCTCAACTTCAAGAGCGTGAGGCTATCTTACCCCGACCTACTTACTACCTTCCTGTTGGGGATATTACCCACTTTGACCCCCCTGTTCAACTTAGATCCCACTGCCCTGAGGTAGGATCATCCTCTCACTCGACCCATGCTGCGGGCGATGTCACCGCCATGTTTGAAGCCCTAACCTTGTCCGTTAATAGACTTCAGTCCGACCAGCAGCTTGCTTTGCACCCCATCTATGACCATTTTGCTAGGCAAGGTGTGATTAGACCTGAGGGCCCCACCCGTCTTTTTATACTTGGCCCGAGGGGGGGTATGGTACTGCTTACGGTGCAGGTGTGCCGCAGACCGGACCGGATTACTGTGGAACCGACTATGGCGTCGAGAGTTTTGGGGGGTATATAGGTGATTTTGGAGATCACCAAGTAGTGGGAGAGTACCAGTCCTTAGGAGCCAGCGACCCAACCGGGATTATTACTTCTCGTGGTAGTTATCATTCTGCAGATGATACCTACTATACAGATGGTTCTGGATCCGCATCCGAGCCACCTCCTTCTGAGAGGAGAGGCCGTAGCTGGTGGCCTTTGTGATGAGATGATGAGCTCCCCTTGTTTATACTAGCTTGGGGGAGGCTAGCCATTTTGTAAGAATTTTATTTCTTTCCTTTATTTTTCGCATTTTTTAGTTTTATTTTTAGCCCTTTTCCCATTAACATTTCTTATTGTTCTGTGTGCTATCAACCGTTTCTCGGTTTGTTTCTGTTATAATTGTATGCACATTGAGGACAATGTGAAGTTTTAGCTTGGGGGAGGATTTTCATTTAGGATTGCATTTAGATTTTTAGTTTTCTTTTGAGTTTATTTTCTTTTTATTTTCTTAGTTTCTTTTTAGTTTTTATTGAAAAAAAGAAAAAAAAAAGAAAAAAATCGAAAAAAAAAAAGAAAAGATCATTTCCATCTTACATTTCTCATTTTATAGTTTTTATAAGCTGATGTTTCGTTATTTTATGAGGAATTATGCATTCATGGGGATGTCTTCTACACAGTAGGTGTGACAACCCTCGCGAATGCGGAAATATAAAACATACAAGCATGTGAATTGATTTGCAGAAATACGGTATTTTAAAAACTTCTATACATGCAAGATAGAAAATACGAGGAGTGTCAAAACATTACAAACTAAGTACGGAATATAACAAAGAGACGGAGTCTCTCAAAATGTTAACAAAGAACAAGTGTTTAGCAAACTAGCTAATTAACGACTAGAGGTTAATCTTCCAGGGACAACGCCCGCTAGCTCACACCCGAACCCAAAATAGCATAAGCAAAAAAGCCATCCATGCAAGCAACCTGTTCATTCATGAAAAACATGAACGCCACAGTCAGTGGGGAGTAACTCCGGGCTCTCCCAGCCATATCACATCAAACGTACATAGAAGGAAATACAAAAGTAAAATCATGCATATATAGATATACATGTGAGATACGATAAGGATAGATAGGCAATTCAATATATATTGATAAGAGCATAAGAGGTACAAATCCGAACCCATCATGTTATACAAAGACTCGGGGAAGACACTCTTAGGCAACCGAATACGCTCACTAGGGCTTACATCTCACCGTAGCGGTATAAGTTTGATAAGATTGAGACTCGACAAACAAACCATGCCAAG